>CM074190.1:24998538-25275538 GCA_037179385.1 Holothuria scabra | reverse complement strand
AAAAATCTGAAGTTTATTTTGAAGGCAAATTTAAAAAAAATTAAAGCATTCTGACTTTTGTAAGGACCATTTAAAATTTGGGGTGCTTATTGAAGAACCTATCCTTCATATGAGTAAATAAAAAACGTTTTGTAGACGACAGCTGAAATTCTGTTGGGTTTATGTATGTAACCGTTCTAGGTTAACGTACTAAGGCTTCAAGGCCAACTAAAAGTTTGCCCGAAAAGTTTTTTTTCTTAACGAAGGTTTTAAAATTAAGAGCTTATTTTATTCCAGATATTTTGGTATGTAATATAAGTAAATTTTTTTTGCAAGGTTAAAATGAAAAATGTGGGTTCTTTATTAAGTTATATGCATTTCAAGAGCAAAATTAGGTAGAGTGTCGGGGTAATTTAAATGAAAGCGTTGGCTTTGGTTATTTGTTGTACCGATTATCCATCGAAATTGGAAAATTTTGCCACTTTTAACAATCTGAAGCTGAGATTGGGGAGAAATCGTAACTTTATGTTACTTTATGACAGATTTGGGGGTTTTTAATGGAAGAATCTGACTGAATCTGAATCTGAATTTTTTCCCGAAAAATGTAATCTTTCCCGAAAGAGCACACAGATATTTTTGAAAAATGGAGAACCCCCAGACAGCAGGAAAAGGCATTTCCCGGGCTGGTAACTAGAAACAATTTCAGTAGTCATTAATTTGAGCTTTCCTTCGCAATAAAATTTTAACTTTTATAGTAATACTTCCCCGAAACGGAGAATAATATGCAAATGGATTGCTCTGTTAAGTAATCTGTTCAACCAAAACACTAAGCGGAGCGCCACCATCAGTTGGCGCGGAGCGTACAGAAAATTGTTAAAAACATCTTATCCCTCAGACAGCTGGAAATGGTTTTTCCCAGACTTGTATCTAGAAATGATTCCATCGTTATTTTGAGCTTTCATTTGAAATGAACGTTTAACTTTAATTGAAAAACATGTAATGGCCTTGTCCCTTTTTGGTGGAAAACTATGCAACGGAATTGAAAACATACTAATGTGTTTGACTCTACTAGGAATCTTCGTTGTGCAAAATCCACTAAATAGATGAAATTATCTACGTGACTGCCCGAACTCCATACTATAAATGATCTTACCTCCAACATATTTGAAAATATGACACGTTACAAGGTGCCTTCAAATGATTTTTTCAGTCAGACTTATGGAGAGACATTCTTACAGTACGCTATTGTTTGTCATTATGTGTAGCTCAAAACGGCTTGGCCGATTTTCATCACGGTTGATTGAATTCGGCTGTCGGGCAGGTCAGATGGCAGACCATCGGGCACTGAATGTACATTAACAACTACTCGACCGTTTGTACGGAAAATTCGGAATTGTGAGTTTCCTTGAAGAATGGGGTGTTCAAGTAAATAAAATCAAGAAGATCGTCCGGGTGACTGAAGTTGTCAGGCCCACATCTTTTATCGGCCTGTAGATGAAGGCTCCCCGACGAAGTTAAAATGCCGTCCTTCCCCGACGGGGGATGAGATAGGACAAGGTACATGGATGAGATAGGGCAAGGCGTATGGAATGAGGTATAACAGAGCTAAGAAGTGATTAAAAAAACAATTCCAATATGCATTACAAAACAAAAAATGTGTTCAAAATCAGCCACCCAGTAACTTCAGTCCTTGTCGGCTTTTTTTTTATTTCTTTATTTTACTTTTTGGCCTCCCCGACGAAATCGCCGACCTTCCCTGACGGGAGGGGGGGGGCAGTGTTCCCCGACGGGGGGCCATGCCCCCCCCCCCGCTGGCGCCACCCCTGGGTTAAAAGTCCCAATTTTCTCAACCCAAACACTGAGTACCAATTCTCCTAACTTTCTTACTAAAGCCCCTCCTACAATTGTCTGAAATTTATCCTCATCCAGGCACAATCTCAGTTTATTGCTTCAGGATGAGAATAAAAAAGCCCAATGTGTATGATCAAAGCAATCTCAGTACCTTTCATGCTGTGTAATATAAGCTTTGGTACTCTGTGTTGTTTGAATTAGCTGTCAATCAAAGAACGGGGCCAATATTCTACAGTCGTTTGAGTAACTGTAACTGTTTTTAATTGTTTTTGTTTTATACCCTATCTAAAAATTAAACGAGACCCTAAGGTTGATGTTTGATTGGGATTCTACCGAGTATTACATGAACGGAAGGGGATTACATGAGATTGCATAATTGACTAGCCAGGATCAGTTTTCAAAGTCATGA
The DNA here is from genome assembly GCA_037179385.1 of Holothuria scabra. Lineage (NCBI taxonomy): Eukaryota > Metazoa > Echinodermata > Holothuroidea > Aspidochirotida > Holothuriidae > Holothuria > Holothuria scabra. Next base: position 25,273,299 of record CM074190.1, on the reverse strand, counting down.
GGCATGTGAAGGAACACCCCCGGGGAGGGATTCAAGTTCGTGTACGGCATGCACACCGTATGTACGGACAGTGTATGGGCGGGCATGTAATCCCCTTCCGTTCATGTAATACTCGGTAGAATCCCAATCAAACATCAACCTTAGGGTCTCGTTTAATTTTTAGATTCTACCTCGTTATTACATTCCCTTCAGGGCATTACATGAGACTTTAAAGCGGTGTTTCAAGCATGCACAAAAAAGTACCAAACTCCAGGATAAGTACTTTCCTTTCTATTTCTGTCTTTAGGCATAGACTGTATGTACACACTGTATCAGTTAGGTCTCAATGTCTACTAGCTTGGCAACCATGATTATTGTTCTTGAAACATCTGGTACTCAGGCTCCTAGCCTTTCTCCTAAATAACAACAAAGCATATTATGAAGGCAACGTATCGTAGCCATGACCTTACCACCTCAACCTTAACTTGCTTGACATTTTATCTCAACATAACACTCTCAGTGTTCACTTCTTTCATATATTTTGAACTTAAGTAATAAACGAATAGATACACATTTCCACAAATAAAGAATACATGTTGCAAGACATGGAATTTACTTTTTAAGCATCCAATACTGCTGTCACAAACGGATTATTTTGCTCAACTGACTTTTTATAAAACCGTGCGAATGTTTTTTCTGAAGACCAGCCTGCAGTTTTTAGAATGTCGTCAACAGGCACATTCTTATTACTCGCTGCAGAGACCGCCGCAGCCCTGGTGCTATGTGCACTAAACTGAGTCACGTCGATACCCGCTAAATTTAAGACTTCCTTTATCCAGCGTGATAAGGTATCTTTTGACACCGGCTTATGAGGGGGTACATAACTTATGAAAAGTTGGGATTCACTTCCTCTTATTGATGAAGTGGTCTGCACGTAATACTTAAGTAAAGAATAAGCATCCAATTTTTCATCTGAATCGTATGAGGTCAACACAACCTGCATTGGCTTGCAGCCTGGGCGTGATTGTTTAAGTTTGTTGGGTAATACAAACACAGCCTGTTTGTCAGAAAAGTAAAGGTTATCAATATCCAACAGCTGTAATGTTTGTAGCCGCTGGGCTGAAATTAGAGCTATGAGCATCAACAACTTTTGTGTAAGCTGTTTAAGAGTCAGCTTGCAAGTAGGATAATAAGATCGTAGAACATTTAAAACTGAAGACACGTCCCAAATTGTCCTGTACCTAGGTTCAGGAGTTCTGAGCTGGTAAACGCCTTTAAGAAACCTTCTTATAAGTGGGTGAGAGCCAACTGTGTTCCTGTGTTCCAGGTCCAACAGCGCCGAGAGCGAAGATCGAGCTGTGTTGATGGCGCTGTAACTCGAGCCCGCTTGAAAGAGACTTGTTAGAAATTGAAGAACCTGTTTTACAGAGGGACGGGATGAATTAACCTGTTTTCTAGAACAGAATTCAAACCACTTGTTTTGGTAAGAGAGATACTGTTTCTGGGTAGACTGTCTCCAGGACGATAAGAGTATAGCGATAGTGTCCTCTGAAAACCCAAAGTTTCGTAGTCGTTGCCCGACACTAGGCATGCCAACAACTGCAGTTTGTGGGATAGCGGGTGTGCACGGTGCTCCTCTCCTGGCAGACTTAGCAACTTTTTCCCCAGAGGTAGGCTTCTTGGCGTATCGATGATCATGTTTAGTAGTTTCGCATACCAATGCTGGGTTGGCCATTGTGGGACTATCAGTACCCCTTTTGCTCGATCTTTCATTATTTTTTGCAGAATTCGGGAAACCAGGCTGAAAGGAGGGAATGCATAAAAGTAAAAATTTCGCCAATTAATGGAAAAGGCATCTATAGCCAAAGAATCTGGGTCCGGTTTCCATGACACAAAAGGACAGATTTGTTTGTTTGTGCGGGAGGCAAATAAGTCAACATCGAACTTTCCCCATAAATTGGATATAGTATGAAACACTTCACGATTTAACATCCATTCTGTGTTTGTGTCAAAATTACGTGACAAAACATCTGCCTGCACATTGTGTTTGCCTGGCAAATGACTGCAAGACAGCCAAACCTTTCTCGAAATACACCATTCCCAAATAGTTTTGGTGAGCGAATTGCATTGTTTTGAATTTGTGCCCCCCATAGCATTGATATATGCTACAGCTGTTGTACTGTCTGTTAGAATCCTGACATGTTTATGTTGACAGTTTGGAAGCAAAGCTTTAAGGCTAAAATATATTGCCAAAATTTCAAGCACATTAATGTGTTGACTTTTCTCTATGTTCGTCCACCTGCCCTGAGCCTTTGTAGAGAAGGTGGGAGAATAACCGCCCCAGCCTTGCTGGGACGCATCTGTCTCTAAGATAATATCAGGATCAGTCTCTAGGACCCTATTTGAGGCTGAAGTAAGATTTTCTTGCCACCAAACTAGTTCTGCAAGCTCATTTTCAGATAAATAAATTTCTGCATCATAATTTCCACCACAGTGTTTAAGGAGTTTCACTTTAATCATCTCCATCTCTCTATAATAGAGAGGTCCAAATCGCACACCAGGGAATAATGATACAAGGAGACCAATTATGTGGGCTAGTTCCCTTAATGTTTTCCTCTGTTTACTTTTAAATTTCCTTATTTCATCTAAAGATTTAATTATTCTCTCTGCTTTTGGTCGGACGGTCATATTTTGTGAATCAAGAACAAACCCTAAAAATTTTAGGGTGTTACTTGGTTGGAGTACAGACTTTTCTGGGTGAACTATAAAGCCTACCTTTTGCAGCAGATAAACTGTTTGATAAACTGCATACATACATTCTGATTTAGAGTTGGCTTGAACATATATATCATCAATATAGCTCAGGCAAGAAACTCCAAGTCTCCTTAGTTCTGCTAAAACAGGTTTAAGTACCTTGGTAAATATGCGAGGAGCACTAGCAAGCCCATTAGGTAGACAAGTGTATTGATACAAAGACCCTCTGTTTAGTAGTCTCAGAAATTTTCTACTGGCTTGATTAATGGGCACTGAATAATAGGCATCCTTCAAGTCCACAGATGCCATGAAACAATTTGGTTCCATAAGCCTCAAGGCAGACTGCAGTGTGTCCATTTTGAAATGGTGGTATGCCACACTTTCATTCAAATGTTTTAGGTTAAGAATCATACGGTAAGTGCCATCAGGTTTTGGTCGCAAAAACACTGGGGAAATAAACTCGTTTGGTGAATGATGAGTTTGTTCTAAAACACCTTTTGCAAGCAGCTTTGTAATTTCTTGCTGCAATCCCAAATCTTCTGATTTGCTCATTGCGGCATTCACCTGTGTGGACTTAAGGTAATTGATAGGTTTTTCTTTGTTAAACTCTATGTCATAGCCAGTGACACAATTTAGTATGCAAGGATCACTAGTGATATGTTGCCATTGAGCCAAGAAAAAATTCAATCTACCTGCTATTCTTACAGGTAAAGGGTGTATGAGCAATGAACTAACCTCACCTGAAGTGCTTAATTGGCTTGGTTTTTCTGGTTCTGGTTCTTTATTGGAGGCATTCTGTTGTACGGCCGTCTCCATTGGGCCTGACGATTGCCTAAAAAAGGCTGATACCGTTGACTTGCATGTGTGCGCCCTCTGAATTTCATTCGTCCATAGCTTTGCCCTCTCCCACGAAGGGGGGACATGCAGCGCTTAGTAAGTTTGTTGGCATCGCTGATATCCCGCAGCTTTTGTGGGATATCATCCCCAAAGAGAAATTTGGAGGGTGGTGTAGATTTATCACACAAGCCTTTGTACTCTGGTTTTAGCTCTGGTTTGATTAAATCACGACGTAAGTGATTCAAGTCCACATTAGCACTGCCAATAAATGCCAAGGCATCTGTAACTTTGAGTAATAAGGACTGTTTATCCAATTTGGCTTTGCTCACATATAAAGTATCATTGAGCAGACTAGTTAAAGCAGTCATTGCCTTCATATTTAGCATTTGAATCTTTTGCATTTTAATGTCTCTCGTCCTGGTTCCCAACTGTAGATGGTCCCAAATTAATTTGTTGACTTGGGTCGTCTGCATTAACTCTATATTTTCAGGGGTCTGATACTTCTCAATTTTTTCTTTTAGTTTGCTGGGTGGTAATTTGGTAGAGCAAACATTAGTTATAAGAGAAGCGACTTTGTCCTGGACTTTTGGTCCAGATTTTGTGGCTGCTGTTAAATCAGAAACTAGCTCGTCAAATAAATGTTCATCAGAACTTTCTCCCCCAAGTATGATTTCACTTACTGTATTAGTTTCAGGCTCTTCATCAGAAGCCCCTAACAATCTTTGAATTTCTTGATCAAAATCTAAATGACCCCCAATTTCCTGATTACAGGTAGGTCTTTCACTCAGTGCCTCCTGAATGTTAGGAGACCGGGACTTGGCATTAGGCTCATCCAGTGACGGCTTACAAACTTTTTCAGTAAGCAACTGTATTTGGGCCTGCATTTGTGCAAGCATATCTGTGAGTTCTACCTTTTTGGTGGATGTAGCTTCCCTCGAGGGGCCTGGCAAACTAGACTCCAATTTCCCTTTTGGGGAGTCTAGGAGAGGCAATATTTCCTCAGAGTCATGGTAGTCTAAGTCTTCGGCGTCCATAGTAGGTTCGCCAATTTCAAAAGAGCCAAATAGAATGAGCTCTGTGGTCAAATGATGACTACCTTACGCCGTATTGCTAAATACCAAATTATAGAACGGCTTGTCACAATAAGCAAATGTGCACACAAATAAAATGATTTGCAGTTGTTAGACAGAGCTAGGACAGCCACTTAGAAAATTTCTGCAAATAGCTTCCACATACAGCAAAATACTATGAGTGGAGAATAATGTACTAATTAAATTTCATTAACGACACAAGGATGGCAAAATACCTCCTGCGAAACCTGACACTGGCATGTAGGCCTATGAAAAGAAACGACCGGGTTACTTCACTCTTGCTTTAGATTAGACAACGAAGCAAAAAAAAAAATTGTCGAGCAAAATACTGACAATAATGAGCTTTCAGTAGGTCAGGTAAAATTCTTCCACTACACCACTACTAAAGATAATGAAAGCTACAGAGAATACTTACAAACCTAGCGCTGCAATGTCTCGCCGCCTTCAAGCTCTTTCCTATTTGTGCTAGTAATTAATGATCTAGCGGTGCGAAGTGCAGTAGCTCATGAAGGTAAGATATCCTCGGTATGTAGTGGCAATCCAAGACGAACAATTAAATTTGACAAAGTGTAGTAGAAGTGCAACGAACGTGGCATAAGGACAACAAATGCCACGCCTGGCTAGAGAAGAGAGCGTCAGCAAAATACGTCCGCGCTCTTCGACTCCAAATCATGCACTGATCCTGGCTAGTTAATTATGCAATCTCATGTAATGCCCTGAAGGGAATGTAATAACGAGGTAGAATTAATAGTTCTATTCCGCCAGAAAGCTTACTTCTCGTTACATTTTTGTGTGAAGAACATGAAGCAAAGCTTGTTCGTTGCCGTTGGGAGTTGTCAGAGATCTCGTAGTTCCGCTTAAAAACCCATACCCCAGAAAAGGTCCTTATTGGTTAGATACAGTAAGCACCTCTCCTCGTAAATATTTCTTTCTGGGGACGAGACATGCTAAAGAAACGACTTAGGTAGGAGGGCGATATTTATTTTTTTTAATTCTCTTGACGGGCTATCTAGAAAACCACTTCTTGTACCGTGTGAGATTTATTTTTATTCCTCACATGAACGTTCATTGAATGATGCACGGTCATCATAGGAAGTTCCAAATCTTTGAATGGAAGAACACCATTTTACAGAGCAAATTACCAACTAACGGCAAAAAATAAAGAAAACTATGATTAAGTAACTCATTTTTTCACTTTATGCTTCATTTTATTATTATTATTATTATGCTTTATATTTTTATAATTATATTTGAGAAATATTTTCATAAAACGTTGTTTTTATACCAATAAAATAGTTTCTTACTGTTTCTTATTTCAAATCTTTTTTTTTTTCTCCTTTTATTCTTCAATATTAGTGTTCAGATTATATGCATACAGTACATCCATCGTGATAATATATACAAATAACATAAATGTGCTTCCCTTTTCAAATGCAAATGAAAATAACTCAACGAGTCTAAAATACAATGCCAGAGTTCTTCTGTTTTTGCAAAGCTACTCTGAAAATAAATTCCCACAGGAAGCAAATGCTTCTCTAATATCAAAAATATTTACGATATTCTTGTTTTTTACTTTTTTATATTGTTCCACTTTAACATTAAATTTAAATATACGAAAAAAAGCATCCACCTCTGGTATACTTTTTACCAGTCTACATTTAAAAATAAAATGTTTCATATGTAGCGCCAAAAAATTGAAAGGGTGTTTGGCTTTGTCATACGTGAAAAAGAAGCTTTGTTTTGAGAAAACAGGATACTGATTGAAGAGCAAGTTTTCTACCCCTTTTATAAAATGTGAAATACGTCTGCATTCCCAGAAAACGTGACCAAAAGTTTCTTCTTCCTCCTCACACCAAGTACAATTTGGGGATTCGGACTTACCCATTAGAAAAAGATATTTATTAAGGGGGAGTACCCTATGTATAAACCTAAATTGGAAATATTGTAATTTGGCTTCGGACGTGGAAAACCAGGGAGTACAATAAATGCCGGTCCAGTCGTAATCTGTTAAGTTAACAAAAGGAACGACCCATTTATTAATAGCTGTTGGCCTTTCAGTTATAGATAGTAAATACTTGTTATAAATAAATTGTGAAGATCTATGTGCTCTCATATAATTTGCAAAAAATATTTCATTCACGTTCTCATTACCATTATCATAAGTCAACGGGTCCCTCCAACTGGTGGGTATACTTCGTATTATACCATAATACAACGTAAACGGTAAACTCGTTACATTTGTTTTACGTTTAAAGGCATCATAGGGTAAAGGATTCCCTTGTCTGTCAAAAAAATCTTTGACATACTTAACATTCTTGTCAAGCAAGAATTTATAAAATACAATTTCACCATTAATCTTAATATCTGAATTGTTCCAAACGATTTGGGCGCTATAATTTGTATTAGGGGGAACATACGAGATTTCACACCATGATTGCACAACCTGTCTAACAAAAATATTACAAATGGATTTAACATCATCTGGTTTACAGTTACAATTAAATAAAAGTTCATGACTATACTTCTTTAATGCTATATGGAAAAAGTTTTTCCAGGGTCCATTCAAGTCATTACAATAACGCTTAATCCATGTACATTTTAAACTTTTAATGAAACTAAAAATATGGGTAACTTTTAAGCCTCCTAAATTGATAGGATTGATAATTGTCGAGCGTTTAACTTTGTCTGGACTACCATCCAAAACAAAATCAAAAATAGTTCTCTCGAGTTCTTTGATAAAATTGCCTGGGGGGTTGGGTAACACAAGAAAAAGATACACTAGCTGAGAAAGCCCAAAAGTTTTAAGAATAATGTTACGGCCAATAGGGGTTAAGTCACGACTTGCCCAGACTCGAAGGGAGTTTTTTAGCCGAGAGAGCTTCGGCTGGTAATTAAGGCGAAATAAGTCATCTCCATTATGAGTAAATGCAATACCTAACATATTGACAGGACCCAAGGTGACCTCAATGTTCAAATCGGTGAGAAAGAGTGGCTTTTCGTTAACAAAAGGACCCAAAGGAAACAAATGAGACTGAAAAATTAATCTTTAGCCCAGATGCTTGATTAAAAATATCAAGAACAGAAAGCAACTCCTTTAAAGTTTCTTGACTACCATCAAGTATGAACGAAGTGCCATCCGCATACTGAATAACACGAGTCTCAACACCATTAATAGAGATACCTTTAATACGGCTTGACTGGTTAACTTTCAAGGAAAGTACTTCTACACAAAGAATGAATAGGAACGGGATCAGAGGACAGCCTTGCCTAACTCCTCTTTGAATTGGGAAAAAGCCCGATGAATAACCATTATTACAAATGCATGCCTGGGCATTATTATACAAAGTATAGATCCAGTGTTTAAACCTATTGCTAAATTTAAAAAATGAAAGTACCGCCTGATTAAAATTCCATTCCAATTTGTCAAAAGCCTTTTCATAATCGATCAAAAATAAGAAACCTGGTATTTTTTTTTCTTTGGTATAGTCTATTAAATCTAAGACAAATCTTACATTCTCACCAATAAACCTATCTTTGAGAAAACCAGTCTGACTTGGACTAACCAAGTTTTGGATAACTGGTTTTAGTCTAGAAGCGATAGCTTTGGCTCCAATTTTATAGTCTGTATTCAAAAGGGATATGGGTCGATAATGAGTTAACAAAGAGGGATCTTTCCCTAGCTTAGGGATAAGAGATATAACACTTCGTACCTGCTCACACGAAAGCGAGCCTTGGTTATAACCCCAGTTCACAGATGCAACAACCAGATGGCCAAGCAAGTGCCAAAAATGCTTATAAAAATTTGTAGTTAAACCATCGCTTCCAGGAGCTTTGTCATTATTTAAGAGCTTAAGAGCAGAGGAGCATTCTTCTAAAGTTAGCTCCCCACCCAGAAGTGTACCCTGTTCCGTACTTACTTCGGGATGAGTTACATCATCATAATTAAAATCTATTGATGTTTTATCGGAACTGTATAAATAGGTGTAAAAATACCGAATCTCCCTGAGAATCTCATTAGGTTCGTTTATAAGACGGTCCTCTGAATTTTTAAGCCGACGAATATGATTTAATTGTTTATTTCGTTTTTCTAGGTTCAAAAAATATTTAGTATTTTTTTCGCTCTCCTCAACCCACCTTACCCTAGATCTGATGATAGTACCTTTAAGCTTATAGTCATAATAAGAAAGTAAATCGTTTCGCGCAGCTTCAAGCTGAGAACGAATTTCCATAGACTCTGTGTGAAAGAGTCGTCGTTCTAGAACTGAGATTCTCAGTAAAAGTAGTTCCTCGTTTTGACGTCTCTCAAAAGCTTTTTGCTTAGCATATTTCATAGAAGCCTGACGAAATTTAAATTTAAGAATTTCCCATCGGGTACTAGGGTTTTCAGAACTCGGGTTATCAGCATCGTCACGAATAATATCTTCAATAATTTTATTAAAAAGACTATCGTTTAAAAGAAAGTTATTAAATTTCCAATAGCCGGGACCTCTTTTCACAGGAGTCATCAAAATAGACAAGGATATAAAAGAGTGATCTGACTGGATCCCGGGCGAAAAGGAAACGTCAGTAACATTATGATCAATATTACGAGAAATCAAGAAAAAATCGAGCCTACAGTGAATTCCAGGAGTAACACTGGAACTCCAAGTAAAAAACCTTGAGAACGGGTTTCTATACCTCCATATATCTACTAAATTATACACAGACATTAAGGTAAGACATTCATCTCTAGCTTTAAAATTTGTCCTTCGTAATCCACCTACCTTGTCTACTTCTAAGTTAAAAACGAAGTTGAAGTCTCCAGCCATGATAGTGATATTATTTTGAAAATTACTTAAGTGACGTGATAGTTCGTTAAAAAACGATGGGTTATCTTCATTAGGACCGTATACTCCAACCACAGTGATAACAGTATCCATACACTTTAAATCGACCATCAAATATCTCCCATGCATATGAACAGTAAGCTTTAGAATGGTAGCCTGTAAACTTGGGTTTAAGAGTAAACAAACACCCCGACTGGTGGTGGAACCATGTGAGAAAAAAATCTGACCTCCCCATTCATTAGCCCAATATTTCTCATCGCTAAGACAGCTGTGAGATTCTTGTAAGAAAATGATATCGGCCTTACGTCTATGAAGGTATGCAAACAAACGTCTACGTTTTTGCGACTGTCTAAGACCCCTAGCATTGAATGACAAAAATTTTAAGGTTGCCATATTTTGTTTTTATAGTAAAGTAAATGAGTAAACTTTAAAGGGACATCACGAATGAAGCTGTTAAACAACGTGTGACATACAAATATGCCATAGTACTTACACAGTAAGTAAACTTGCAATAAATCCAAACTCAAAGGAGATGAGAAAAAAGTTAAAAAACATCTGGATGAAAAGGAGACTGATCCTCGTCGATAAGGACAATCCTTCTCCATCAGGAAAGGCTCAACACCAGATTGTGTTGAAGTTCAAGGACTAATGCCCGGGCTGGCAGAGAATATCTAAAAGAAGGATTCCAGTTAACATAAATACCTTCTGCATGACGTTTATCATCAATTACTGGTCACAGTAAGTTATAGATGTACGTCGCCTGAATATAAAAACATCGAAATCCCTGAAAGATACATACAAAGCGTCGATCAGAGAATGACCTGATTAAGCACTGAAGACATAAGGTTTCCCATTCGATGAACGCCAGAGCCCTGCTGAAAAATGGAGCCGGGTGCCTTGTTGGAAAAGCTCCGCTGCCTTCTTGGACCATTTGCGTTTTTCGGTCAAGTCAACCTTGGTAAGATCTTCTATCACATAGTAGGATTCATTTTGCAGAGCGTGCCTCTTATTTCTAAGAACTGTAACTTTATCTTGGTAAAAAGAAAGTTTTACCAATATGTGTCTGTCTCTTCCATTGACGGTTCTCCCGTCACGGTGGGCACGCTCAATCCGGCAGTCGGCCACCCCAGCCTTACGAAAAACTTCCCTTGCTATTTCCACGCAATTTTCATCGTTCTCAGTTTTGATTCCAACCAGTCTTAGATTGTTTCTCCTCGAAAAACGTTCATTTTTGTTGATTGACTCTGCTTGTTTATCGCGGGAAGTTTCAAGGTCGACAATTTGCAATCGTAGGGATTCATACTTCTCTTTGAGTTCAGAGTTTTCTGATTTCAAACTTTTAAAGAGGCATTACCTGATTCACAAAAGGGAAATACATAAAACTTCGTCCTTTCAAACTTTGACATACCGTTTGAGCAGTCCATTCGAACGATGACGATAAATGAAGATTCGACTCACAAGCATCATTGCCAAATGCCGTTCATACTTAATAAAAATATGGATTAAAAATATGAAAACGGGTAATGATGGGACGTCAAAGTCTATTCCAGTAAGATACGCCCAAAGCTGAACAGGCCAATCAGCGAACACCCAGATATGAATATCCAATAGGTTGAAAATAGAAATAGAACCGACAGACCGATCAGCTGATCCACACACAGTATACACGCAAGTGTACAGTTAATGAAGTCACGTGATCAGTTCTCTAGCATTCCCGCCTTCTTGAAAGTCTGCGCAAATGAGATTTCGCGGAACTGTGACTGACAAGGGGTCTCCCCCGACATGTTGAATTATGTATAAGTAGGCGTATAAATAGATACAACGACACGGTAAGTGGACATTTTGACCTTTCCTTCTCTTAGAAATCAAAGATTTTTTAGGTTTTTTCAAACATATACTGCAAAAATACGTCCTCAAAAAGAGGCAGTCGATTCTTATGTCTCAGATTAGGACCTCAAACTTTGCGAGTACCTGACTCATTGAGGGATGTAAAACGATATTTTTGTATCGACGTTTGAAGATTATAGCATAGGCTTTCTGTTGATACCAAAATTACGTAGTTTAATTTACAAATTGTTTTGTAAACAACTGCTAAACCTGAAGGGGTATTTACGGTACAATATGTATGTAGTATGTACTATAGTACATATGGTATTGGTACACAGCTAGCTAACGTTAAATATCCTATAACGTTACTGTTAGTACTAACTACTATTCCAATACGGCTCACAAAACGTCGACCATAACAAAATAATTAAAGACTATTTTACTGTGGGATTTACAGGACAGGTACCCATTGCATTTACAATCTTAAAAAACTTCCAGTGTTGTTTGCAGACTTGCAGTCTTTAAAGTATGAAGCTTTAGTTTTCATGGCATATTCAGTGACATTCAGTGCAATGCTGGCACTGTGGCCATGGGGGGCTTGCATGTAACTTAGCCTAGTTGTAAAGTAAACCTGGGATAGTGGGACTGCAGGGGTGTATGAATCATGACCAAGTCAGCCTGGATTAAACACACCCTAAATTTAGAGGCTTCAACTTCAGTCTGGACATATCCACGGATTATTATTCTTTCTTACCTGATAGTTTCTGTGCCGCAAACAGAAAAACTCACTCCTTTCCAACATTTTCCATAATAGACCTACAGTATAGTGGTATACTGTACTGTAATTAAGTTCAAGTTATGTCTATTTCTATGAAGTCCCTTAGGCTATAGAGCCAGCTTTGTAATTCTAATCCTTCATAAGCTTACATCATTCAAAAACCTTACCCCATCATCCATGGGCAATTATGTACTGCCACCTTAACTGTGACTTGCATTTTATACTGGTTAACTTTAAAGAAGGAGTGGTTTCTGTGGACTCGGAGACAGGAATTAGTGTTCAAGGCTGTATGGCATGCCTAGCATATATCACTTTTTATTCAGTAACAAGTTCCCACTCCCTCAAACTCAATCTTACACTGGCTGACTTGAATTGTCCCAAAAGCTCACCTCAATGTGATCCTAAACTGTATTACAGTAAGCCTACTACTGATTATTATGACATCCATGATATGTTCACTGGCAGCTAGTTTTGTCACACCCTAGTATACTCAACTTTGTTTTAAAATGGGTTCTCATCAATGTGGCACTCAATGAAGTGAAAACTGTTAATTCATTCCTAGATTTGTTACATTAATTTTATTTATTTTTGATCTTTAAGGTGGTCACATAAAGGAGAATCATATTGGGCAACATTTAGGTAGTTTCCTGCACAAAAAACAGACTGTAAGTTGTTACATTGACTGTTTGAGCTACTAGGCATATCAAACTGGCTAGTAGAAATGATTGGAACATTCCGTCCAGGCTCTCCCAAGAGGACAGGATAGTGATGAATTACTATCGTAACAGTCCAGCCATCATCATGTAATTTTTAGGACCAGTATTCATGTGAAAAGAAATTCACAAGGAACTGAAAGTAAGAAATCCCATTTGCCAAACCTGATCAGCTGGACATACTCATTCCCTTGCAACCTGATTGGTATTTGCCTTAAATTGCCTTCAGTATTTTTCAATTTTACCAAGAGTTAATGAGAAAAATCAAAAGCACTTGTTAAACATTGTACTGATGATCTTTCCTGCAAGGCCCTTAAGCAGGCCCTTTTAGAAAGGTCCCTCATTCAGTTTCTTGCTCAAGTATGCTGACTGCATGAGTGTATATGATGCATAGAGTTTATTTTTAATTTTTTTCAAAGCATGAACATTGAATTGAAGTTGATACAGTTTCCTAGAATAAAGATTTTTAAACCAGCTTTTTAGTCAGCCCAACTCTTTTTAAAGTGAGGTGATTTTCAGTGTTTTAGTGCAAACAAGATGCAGTTTTGCTCTGTATGTACAGAGCTTATTTGTGTGTATACTATGATGACTATGAAATATTGTATGTGTATACAGGTATATCAAATTCAAACAAGTATATACCAGTGCAACACTACTGATTAGTTTAATTTGTAAATGGCATTAAAAAAACAATTTGTTGCAAAATGTCGAAGGAGCAAGTATCACACCATTTTCTCCGAAATGGGAACAATAGTGGTGAGGATGAATTAGGCTGCTGTTGTAACGTTATACATATAGGACGACCATTAACGTTCATTTCGCGAAAGTAGGCCCACTATACTGTTTATATACTCTGGGCGCTACAATCGATTTGTCGTGGAATTTACCGAGTACCTGACTCATTGAGAATATCTTATAGTGCAAAAATGGTACCAATAGATAGAAAACAAAATTTTTTTTCTATTGAAGTAAAAACTGAGTAGTTTAAAACAACATAGAATAAATGCTGAACGATTTTGCAGAGCATTTGAAACCCATTTTACACGTTTCATAAAATGGACAAAAATCCTCACTTTTACCCGTAAGTTCACTCAGAACCAGGCACCGAAAGTATTTTTTACATCTTATTCATTGATTTTCACGGTTTTGACGATTTTTTGGCTCCTAGTTTCTGAGATAATTGACTTTAAAAGTCATGACTTTTAGCTAATTAGTATTCAAATCCTTATGACGTCACCAAACGTCATGCATAAAATGTAAGAGAAGGAAGCTCTTTTCGAGCAGTTGCAATTTGACTGCACAACAACAACAGTATGATACACTACGTAAATATATTGCACGTGTACCTACTACGTGTGGACTATACTATAGTACAGCTATACTGCAGTCATTCAGTAATAATCATGGAAGGTACAACTACAAGCTCGCGTAAAAAACCTGACAAAAGAACGAAGGGACTTAGTACCCCTCAAAGAAAAGCGAGAAGGGCTGAACAGTTGAGAGGATACGGTAAAAGTCGTATCTACGTCGGAGAGCAGTATCATAGATGGAAAAGTGAACGGGAACGATTGGGACTAAAATCGGATTCAGAAATGGCAAAGATGCTGTTGGACAGGTAAGGTCCTTCCCATTTTGCAAAGTTGTTTACCGAATGCACGTTATTAGCATGTGGCCTAGCCATATACTAGGCCTATAGGCTCCACTCCGAAAATTACCGAAAGTGCAATACATCGTTGCATTATATTACAAATGGGCAGGAGTTATAAATGCAGATATAACCTACCACCTGTCAAGACGTTAGGCTCGCGCGAAGGCCTAAGACCACGTCGCAAATGCAGCCAAACACTCCCCATAAAAATGACGTGATACTCTGTACAAACTACAGGGGAATACCCTACAGGTTTTAGCTATTCTAAATTATTGGTAAACATTAACGTATTGTAGACCTCACCATAATATTACAAGGAGGCTTGTACAAAGGTACTGTACTGTAGTACGGTAGCCTAGGCCTAGTCTATAGTATGTATAGTGTAGCAAAGCAGGCCAAGTCATCCGTAAACAAACTTTTCCCCAACCAGTTTGTCCCCAAGTCAACTCGGCCCCATGCCAAGTGGTCCCCATGCCAAGTCTGCCTCAAGCCAAGTCGTCCCCAAGCCGAATCATCCACATACCAACTCGGCCCCAAGCCAAATTGCAAGTCAACCCAGTATGAAAATTCATGACAAATAAATAGTTTGTTTTTTGATGTAGTACTACATTGTTTCTCTCTTTTTTTTTGTAACATGGAAAAAATGAAATTTTGTGTATTTGAGGGAAATTTCAATTTATTTGTTTTTTTGTCTGTTTGTATTTATCTTTACTTTATACTGTAAAGGAAAGTGGCTTATGATTCCCCCAAAACTCAAGGGACATGTTCACATATAACTATATATGCTCGGAATAAATAAAGTGGTTTTGCCTGAATTCACTCTTAAATTACTGTGTGATGCGAAAAAATATTGCCCAGCAAGGAATAATCTTGAAAGCGAATTTTTCTAGTAACTCAGAATTTCGAAGCTATGAAGAGAAAATTTGGGCTAAAAATGCTTAAATATATGCCTCTCACTGGCAGATTGCTAAAAATTCATATTTGACACTGTATTTGAGATACAAAAGTAAAGTAGGCCTACACTTGTTGTAGAGACCTTGTGAGAGATACCGTATATGTCACGAAAGTCGTGTTCCATAATTTTAATTATAGAAAATCACAAGCTTTTTCATATTTGGACCGAGTTGGCAGAGGGCCAAGTTGCTGTGAAGACTTGGCTTGGGGACGACTTGGCTTGAGGCCGACTAAGTTGGCATGGGGACAACTTGGCTTGAGGCAAGCGAGGTTTTCTTTGATTGCAGTTCTGTATTTAAATTGATTTGATTCCTTGGTGATAAAATGACCTCAGCTCAGGCCAACAATCTGTACAATGATGATGGCGGTGATGGTGATGAGTTCACAGGAAAAGGGATCTTTTCAACCTCACAGTAATCCCCGTAGAGAATAGTACTGTATGTTTGTTTAGTGTCTTGACTTCTTGGTTTTGTAAAGATTGTCAATACATTATCATTCACTACAAAACAGTCACCTAGCTGTTTCCAAAATACAATGATTACATCACAGTACATTGACAAGTTGCATGTTGCATAGCATAACTTTTGTCAAGATCTTCAAGACTTATAACCTGAATAATATCAATGACAGGTGTAACAAAAGTTCTAAGGCATGGCTTCAGACTATGACTTGAAACAAAGCCATAGCTGAAAGTTTATATGGTACAGTATCACATTGAAGGAAACTTGTTTAGGATAATGGATGTGGTTAAGTACTGTCAGCAGCCCAGATAGATAATCATGACTTCCTGGTTATGCTGGTTTATGGTCAATCAGTAGTTCCACCAAGCCTATTTGATTCTTAGTTCCAGGTATTCTGAATGTGTCATGGGAGAGGGGTCCCCCTCCCCTTTGAAAATTTTTTTATTTTGTTGGACCCCTCAGATGCAAAATGGTGCAATATTTATACATGAGGGGTGTCTCCTCCCATCAGTAAATTTTGACATTCAATACCATGAATGGACTCCAAGTAGTGCTACACAACTGGTTATTTTTGTTCATTCTTTACGGAGGAAAGCATTCTGGACATTTATTAGCTACAGAACTAGTTGTTTATTATGACTATTTACTTTTTTAATGTGGCAACCATTACTGTAAAGCCATTTTCAATCAGAGGGTAAACCACCCTCCAAAACTGTGTGTTGAGAATACTGATAAGAGTTACTGAATCTCAGTCCTACAGTACTTTATTTGTGTTAGTACTGAACACAGGAAGTTGATTACAATTTTAGTCATCAGTTGCTTATAGCCAGAAAACAGAGGTATGGTCCAAACAATAGTTTTAGTTTACTGTGCATGTACAGTTGTAGGCCTATAGTACTTTCATGAATCATCCTTCAGTTGAAGTCTGTATGGTTTTAGTTAATAACCATGGCCATTTGTTTACAGACAGACAGAAAGAGATTGTTCAGGTGCACAAAGGTGTGCAAAGTAAGCTGTGTGAAAGTTTAAAGACCATGTTTACTACCAACAACAGAAGTTCTCACAATGAGGATTATATAGTGTAACAAATATTGCAAGGTAATAATACATCCTGCTCATTGTACATTGCCAGCATGGGAAAAGTTCTAGGCAGGATAGCATAAAAGGTGACTCTAACCTCTCCATTTTAACTTTCTAGGGGTATTAAAGTACAGTGTACTTGGACAACTGACAGTTGTGTAACTTCATGACTTAACACTGAAATGTGTTACTTTCCCGTAGATTTCAACGACCAGTTTCACCGTTATTTGGAACATCAACTCCCATAAAACAACAGGCCCAAGAAATGGTTTCTGTTCCTACAAGGCAAGTGATTTTCCCTTCATTTGTGTACAAGTGTCAATTGGTCTTTCAAAACTCATACCTTAACAGTATGCCTGCACACGAGATTTAGACAGACTTGCACAGGGACATCCACAACAGGGGGGACCAGGCTCTTTCCTAATGCTGCATGGAAGGTGACTCACTTCAACCGACACCCTTTCTAAATCACATGGACAAATCTTGTATTGTGTATGCAGTTTCTGTTTGCAGGGTTCTGGTCAATGACGCCAAAGCTTTTCAGACATTTCATACTTGATATGTAGATGCGTTATGGTAAGAAGAAGAAACTTATCATTTTGGGTGGAGGTCAAAGGTCATCTGAGGCCATGAGGGTTCAAACACTGAAAAATCCATTGACACATTATCTCACATTTGGAAACTTGGATTGAGTTCATACTTGGTGTGTGAATGTGATATATGGTTAGAAGAAGAACCCTGCCATTTTTGAGGGAGGTAAAAGGTCATCTGGGGTCACCGGGGATCTAACTCTGCAAACATAGTTAACATGATATTTCAGGTTAGGAACTTTGGATAGAGTTCATAAGTGGTACATAGATGCATTATGGTAATAAGAAGAATCTCACCATTTTTGGTGAAGATCAAAGGTCATCTGAGGTCATGAGGGGTGAAAATCTGAAAACCTCGTTAACAAGATATCTCAGGTTTGGAAACTTGGATAGAGTTCATACCTGCTATGTAGAGGTGTTATGGTAAGAAGAAGAACCTTATCATTTTTGGTTGAGGTCAAAGGTCATCTGAGGTCACAAGGGGTCAAATAATATTTCGAAAAAATTTGTATCATCGAATACACAATGCAATTTTGCATTCGGGCTTTGTTTTAAAATTGCATTTGTAGCATTTTATAGAGTACAAGTGTGAAATTTTTTTCTTCCAGACATTCAAAAAATTTCGAGGGAATATAGTAACAGGAAAATCTGTTTTTTTTTTTTTTTATTAATTTTTTTGCCTGAAAAATGTGGAGAACCCTGTGAATGGTCACATTGTTTGGCTTGTCTCATTCTTAATCACCCACATAATGCTGGTGGCATACAGTACTGGTATCTGTCTTGCGACAAAATGTTAAAAACAAACAATGTGCTATGTGTATGCCATACACAGAATCTTTCATCAGTAGTTTGTCCATTATTCACCGTTCACTAAATATGATGTCTATATATAATACAGAACAAAACAGATAAATTTTGAAGGAGTATCTTTGCAACCTTGATAGCAGGATCAGGTCGGTGGACATTGTGTAGCCATGGTGCTGCATCCTCTCTATGTTCCTCACAGATAAAATGACATTAGTAATTAATTGAGTAATGATCATTGGTATGACTATCTAGAAGTTATTTCCACCTTAGGAAAATTAACCAGATATAAGCAGAAGATCATATTAAGAGGGGCAATACCTCTTTCATTCTTCGGCATAATGATAATGCAATTTTTTTTTATTTAATTTATTAATTTACTTGATTTTTTCCTTGTTGCAGTGAAGTGAACACTGATGATGAAGATTTTCAACCTTTAAGGTTCCAACCTGCTGATGACATGCCTTCCACCAGTGGGGGTGGCACTTCTGTTTCAACAGCCATTGAGTAAGTTGATGTACAGTATATCACATACATTTCAGATTGCTTGCATTTCTAAGAAATTTATATATAAAGCCATAAATGCCTAGTAACCAGGGCCGTAGCCTGGGCAAAAACTCTAGGGGGGCAGTTCACACACTGCATATGTAGAGCGCCACCATCATTTAGCACGTAGTCAATGTACAATTTGGAAATCTCAGGGGGGCAACTGCCCCCCTGCCCTCTACGCAGGCAAAGGCCCTGGTAACAATCAGATAGTGACAATGAGCTGTGTGCAGAAGTTTTATTTTGGAAGATGGGTGGAATGAATGTTGAATGGCTCAACTCAGGTCTGCAATGCACTAACTGACATTCTTCAGTTGCATATTTCCTCATCATTATAAGGCCAATGCACCAGCCGTTTTACAAGTAGAACATTTAAAATCTTATTGTCTTTGAAGAGATACGCAGTTAAAAAAATTTTTACCTGTCATGTATAACATAATCACTTGTTATTGCAAATGCCCTTAGATACATCAGACAGTCTTATGTAAAGGCCTTCAGGTTGCTTACCCCTCCCCCTTCCCCATATAACCTGTCATCTGCCAAGGTGCATGCCTGGTCCTATGTCTATGGGCATTTCTTACAGCATAGTTGGGGAGTGTAATTCCATATTTATTTGTTCCCTACAGATCAAACAAAGCTGCTTCGATGGAAACAGAGGCCGAGGAAGCAGCACATTCAACACAAACACTAGCCAATCAATCACTAGAGTGAGTATTAAAAGATTTTCTTTACTCATCAATTGCAGGAAAGCAGTCAGTTTGACTTACCTGTGTATGAAGGGTATGTGTCATTACAATATCTTATGTAGGTATCACCAGTGGCAGCAGAACCGGGTGGGGGAGCTTGGGGGGTTTCAGCCCTCTAATTGAAAAAGTGAGGGGGCTGAAGGTATGTTTAGCCCCCCCCCCCAATATTTACCAAGTACTCCAAGAAGTGGGGACTTCGGGAAGAATTTTGAAGTGGGTGCTAAACATATTCTGTATCGGTCCAATACACATTCAGCCTAAAACAGTCAGAAAGTGCTGTGTCCGGCCATCTGGATAGT
Organism: Holothuria scabra; assembly: GCA_037179385.1. Classification (NCBI taxonomy): domain Eukaryota; kingdom Metazoa; phylum Echinodermata; class Holothuroidea; order Aspidochirotida; family Holothuriidae; genus Holothuria; species Holothuria scabra. The sequence continues at coordinate 25,253,366 of CM074190.1, read as the reverse complement.
TTGAAAATCCAAAAATTTTGTGGAACGCCCCGCGCCAAATGATGGTGGCACTCCACTTAGATAGTCTTGCTGGCACTCAGCCCTCCCCCACCCCCTCCCAATATTTTTCTGTTCTGCCGAACCTGGGCATCACAGAATTAACCATATAGATATACAAGTGCTGATTGCACTCTGTTTGACATTAATTCAGACAAAGCATCATCGATCTGTATGTAATACCCAACCCAACCGGCACACAGGCGGTTTGGATGTGGAATTTTATAGTAATTTAATTACTTTTCTCCTCAGTATAAGTGTGAAGTATACACAAAGAGGGGATTACATCTTCCCGATTGAATCTGAGGAGGAAGAGTCTGAAGACAGCTGGGATGAGTCCAACTGGGAAAACGAGAAGTCATGGGATGACATTAGTGTAGAGCTGGATGACAAGTGAGAGTCAAAATCTTTCTTTGTGTGTTCACATGTTCACATGTTGAAGTCTTAACCATGTCAATTGTATAAGGGAATGACATTTTGGTTTTATGTATTATGTTTTTGTTTTTGTGCTTGTTTTTTTTTTTTCCGGTATCACTTACACCTTATGTGGGCAGATCATTTTGTGGGAAATTATGTCCAGTCGCCCACGTCTTACATTCCTTTCAATGTGTCTGCGCAGATATACAACAGTTTGCTGTAGCCCCATAATTAGCCCACGTGAAGTTGAGCTCAGGACTTATATAGTTGCCAACCCTTTATATCAATTCTAAAAGGCAAGCTTATGTTAATGTACTTTACAAACAATAGTAACTGTGAATTGATCAAGCTTATGATCATAATAATTTATCATTTTCAGTCATCCTGGGGGCAAAGATGAAGTGATGATAGATGATGTTTTTGAAGTTGAGGAAGGGGAAGAGCCTGATAGCGCCTCTGAAGATGAAACTGCTAGTCCTTCTGAACTCAGCATTGATGAAATTGTTACAGACCAGGCCTTCATTGTGTATTCCAGGTCTATACTTCAAATACTTAATGAAATTCCAGTAAGAAAGTGCTGTGTGAAGGCGTGCCCGTGTGTTCCTATACTTAAACAAAAGAAGATTGGAACGGCTCTTAGTGTCACTTGGGTAAGATATAAAATGTACCCAATTGCTAGTTTTTAAGTTCATAGTTGCACTCACATTAGTAGTATTTTGGTCATATTTCCATGTATTTACATGTATTGATCATCATAATTTCACTTGGCAAATGGACATGCTATCACAAAATCACACTAACATGACTACATTTACATGCTGAAAACCCCTATCTGCACACCCCATCCACAAATAGTGGTTATTTATTTTTTTTTTTTTTTGTTGTTTGCAGTAGATAGAGCCCCATAGTGTACAAATTTTCACCAGTGTGTACTCTGATGACTCTCGTTTTATAGTGTGACTTTTTAAAAGAGGTACATAGGAGAAAATGGGGAGCAAGCTGTTATAAACAAACTATCCAGTGCTAAAGTGATGCCACTTTATAGCTGACTCATGTGGCTTAGTTTGTATTTTGAATCCAGTTTCTTCATGCATTCTTCAGTTGCTAGCAGGTTGGGATCCCAGTGAGGGTACAGCCGGTGCACATCTATTTTTTCCTATGACCAGAGATTTTGTGACCAACTATTAACAGGAATTTTGTTGAATATGAAAAACATGCTTCCCAAATGCTGGGAAATCACATATGTGCACATGTAGAATTCAAATTTTCTTGAGTGGATCCCCAGCCCACCCCCACCGTAACTTTGAGCCTTCAGTTAGTGTGCGCTCCCAGCCATTCCCCTTTCTCAAAATCATGGATCTATGCCCGAGTTGGAAGTCTTGAGTACTGCCCTAAGTCCAAAGACAGATTACTATTTTCAAATTGTTGTGATACTAGTCTTTTATTTTATGTCTTACACTGTCCACCTTGCAGACAGAAGGTCCGGGGTTCGACTCCAGGCTGGGCCATACCAAAGACTTAAAAAGTGGAACCTACGTCCATTGTGCTTGGTGCTCAGCATAAGCAATGGGCCGGAGTAGGGAAAACTGAAAAAAGACCGTGGCCGGCTCGACTTGAACCAATAGGCTGGAAACGGGGCCGTAAAACTCCATGGAACCTATTATAACCTACACTGTCATAACAATAAGGCTATAACGACTGCATAACCAAGGATGAGTTTCATATCATTGTTATAACTGTATTGATCTGTACTTGAATGGATGATGGAAGGGCTATTACTTCCTGTTTTATCCCTCACTGAAAACATGCTGCAGTACAGTAATTTACTGACAACATGCTCCAGTACAGAAATTTACTGAAAAAATGCTGAAGTACAGAAATTTGCTAGTGGGTATAGAGGTAAAACTGTCATTCTTTCTACTTTCCTAGGAATGTGAACGAGGACATGTGTCCAAAAAATGGAATTCCCAACCCAAAGTAAGACGGAACTTTGCTGCTGACATCAGCCTTTCAGCAGCCATCTTGCTGTCTGGAAACAATTATAGCAAGATCCGAATGCTGTTTAGATGTATGAACATGGGCATCTGTAATTCCAATCTCCATTATTACGTTCAGAGAACCTACACATGCCCTGCCATCAACGAGTACTGGAGTAGCATGCAGAAAGAGATCCTGGATGCACGACATGGACGTGAAGTTATTGTCTCAGGTAAGGATGTTCATTTCAGTCACTTAAAGAACAAGCTTAATTTTTTGTTCAGTTTGGTTTCTGAATGATTCCTATAAAGTCACCATAACACCTACCTGTTGTCAAAATATACTGTTGGTTATAAATATTTGAGAACTCACGTATGTATTTTTTGATTCCTTGTAAGACATGTTGCATAACTGTATAATTGTGTGCTTTTCATCAAAATTACATCTGTGTACTGTAGACCCTTTTCGAATATACTTCATGATTTAGTCGCTATGGATTGCATGGCAGTAGGAGGCCTCAGACATACAAACGAAAACCTGTAACATAATCTCTCAAGAAGTGGGCATTGTGCGATCTCATGTGGTATGTCAAAGTCACGACTTCAGATCAGTGTAAGATAATATGTTTGCAGACACTACCATGCTTCATATTCAAGTTAAATTGAAATTTGATCTTCAACATTGTGAAAACATGTCGTGTCATGTACATTGGTAAATGAACAGCCCAAGCATGCAGACCACATGAATGCGATTCTGAACATGGGAGTTTTTTCAAAAGCAGTTTGCTATGAATTAGTACTGTTTAAAAATTCATTTAACGGTCTCTTGTCTCATGCAGGTGACGGCAGAAATGACAGTCCGGGCTTTTCTGCTCAGTATTGTACATACACGTCAATGGACTATGAGACGAATGACATTTTACATGTAGCAGTAGTTGACAAGCGACAAGTGGGTCTCAAGTCCCCAAACATGGAAAAGGCAGCATTTATAGAATCTCTTGAGAAGCTGCAAGAGAATAACTTGATTGTGAAAGAGGTTGTCACAGATGCCCACCCCTCAATTCGAGCATATTTGAGTAAGTTCTCTCATTGATTTCAGGTCCATCGGGTTAATCCACAAAAGTTATGTAGCCACAGCAATATACAGTAAGAGGAACAAAGTTTGCAGAAGGGTTGTTATGTAAATGGAATGAGTGGCATTCCAAGGATTCATACATCATATTAATTTTTAGCATTTCAGATTTAATCATTTCCTATGCAGCTTCGTGATTATTATTAATTCGCATTCCAACACAGTCTTGCACTCCATTGAAAATATTCATTTTGTATTGCACAGTTTATCAAAATCAAACAAAAATTAAGATTGGCTGGAATTGAATAGACAAGCTATGAAGGTAACTTAGTATATGTATTGTTCCATGGCCTCTTTTGTTTCATTCCAGTCCATAAATTTGTTCCCAATTTCAACATATTTTTACACTTTGCTTATATCTTTAGAACAACAGCCCGACATAGACCATTCATCTGATGTCTGGCACGGTACTAAAAATATTGGAAAGAAGATGGCAGAGGTAAGATATTATTGTATAAGTTTAGGCTCTCAGTGGCTGTTTGCAATCTGCACCATGCCCTGTAATGGCTATGTATTACTCAAGGTGTTTATAACGACTTGTTGTTACTGCTTAAAATATAACTGAGAAACTGAAATGAGAACAACCTTTGGTTTCCAACTTGTGAAAACACCTGCATAAGTATCAGTTTGATTAACAGTGTTCATTATCGCTATGAACCTATGCTCACTATTTGGTGCATCACTATCTGAAAATGAACCAAAGCGCCAACAATGTAACCGATGTTTCCATTCAAAACTGTTATTTATTTATTTACTTCTGCTATGTCCTACTGCTAATATTTTACCTCTTACCGCTTCCTGAACCTCGACACTTTATCTCTAGCCTTAAAGGACAAATCAACATCATACATGTTGAGAGCCATGCTAAAGATCCATCATACAGTTGGGCATGCATGTGGAATCCCACCGGGCTACACAGACAAAGTCTATAGTAATATACAATGAGAAACCTGTCTAAAACTATTTGGTTGGTATCGACAGACGTTAAAATTTAAACATTGGTATTTGTCGTATGAGTGACTGTACCATATTTGTGTCTTCATGTTTACGTTATCTTGTCTTCATATTTGGTGAAAAAGAAAATACATAATGGAGCACAGGGACAAACCCAGATTTCAAAAGTTGGGTAGCAAATTGAGGCCAAAGGAAAATGTTGGAGAGGTGCAAAAATTTTTTTGTGTGTAGTCTCTGGGAGCTCTGAGGTTGTAGCATATCAACTAGTAATACATTTCGTCTCAGGGTAGGTATACATGGTTCAGTACTGATCTAAATGGGGGAGGGGGGCATATTGGGGCAAAGGTTTTGACTGATGGCAAATGCCCCCTCATGCCTCTCCCCTCTTGGTGCCGTTACAGGTTGAGCATTTTTATTTTAGAGACAGATATCTTATTCACGTGCAAACAATCAAATATTCTATGCAGGTTTCCAAAAAGGCTGCCAATCGGTCTCTTCTCCCGTGGATAGGGGACGTCACCAAACATTTCTGGTATTGCTCTAGTAAAGCAGAGGGTGACAAGATGAAGTTTTTGGTAAGTATTCCCATCCCAATTCCCTCTAAATGATAAACTCAGAAGTTCAAAATTAATTTTTACACTCTGAACTGATGCAGACAATTAAGGCTGTAGGGTGAAGGTGCCCTGGACTTTTTATAAAAAAAAAAGAAAAATGCAAAGAAATGCTAATTTAATGGAACTGGTCCACACACTGTTCAAGTCGGACCTAAAATTGATGTTCAAAATTTGCTACTAATAAATCCTTTGACCTTGGACCTCCTTATAGCCCAAGAGCCTGGGTCCGTTGGACTCAGCATTACACCGCTGTTGGCTGCCGGCCTGGCAGGCTTTGACGTAAATCCTTTGTAAATTTATGCTTTCTTCATATAGCTTAATAGCTGTTGTATTTCTTCCCAGTCTCGTTGGAAGGGTCTCTTACACCATGTTGTTGGCAGACATGAATGGGTACTCGGTTATGGTGGAGGACCTGCCAGATGCGAGCACCAACCACTACCAGAAAGTTGGAAAGACAAACATATAACAGAGGGATCACCAGCACATGTGGCCCTTAGGGAGATTGTCTTGGACAAGCGCCTCATCAGCAATATTGAGTATTACACTAGATTTCGGTAAGTGCCATATTTGTCATTGCAGCTAATGCCTTGAAATTCAGCAGCTCATGTATTTTTATTCCATGCAAACCTACAAAGTTGTTTCATTATCACAACTATATTTACAAATAGCACTGCAGCTCTGAATATATTTGGTCACTGCCCTCTGATTGACATAAAGATGGCATTGTGCTGTTTGTTCTGTCACTGATGACTTGTATAAATTTCCATCTAAGTGCCAGGACAGCACACAAATGACCAGTGTGGGGTAAGGCCTAATTTAATCTAGACTCAAGAAAAGGTCACTTTTGGTTTCTTCGGGAGGTGGGCCATGTAGGGCTTCTCTTCAAAGTCAGAGTACGGGATAGAACTGAACTTGCATGTGGAGAAAAAAATTACTGTGTGGTGTGGGATTTAAAGCCTTTGGGGGTAAGAGACATCAAGCATCCCACATTATCAGACATTTAGACTCCTTGAACTATTGACATGCGTGTAAACATTCTGTCTTTGTCCTTTTATTTCACAGTCACACCGGTCGATTGGAGAACTTCCAGTCACATATCCTAGCATACCCATCAAAGAGATTTTCATATAGGTATGACATTTTACTTTGTGCTTTAGAATCTATAATCTTAATGAGTAAATTCAAAAGTTTCTTTTTTTTTTTTTTTTTTTTTTTTGTGACCATGCACAAGTTTAATAAACAATGTATAAATAACTAAAGCTGATGCATGGTTTGTAGGTTACTACTTCATGAATACCAGAAGGTTATACGTCAAGACTTTAAATACTGTAGGCAACAAGTAGGTTGTGGATTGTGCCATGATTTTAGGTTTGAAATGTTGTGTTTTATCTATCCATGCAGTTACCCACTGCAGTTGATAACCAATTACGTTCATCTTGAAATTGTTATGATAATACAGCAATCACAATTTGTTACTTCACCAGATTTAGACGACTCTTTCACAAGGGCTCCGACCGATGGGGAGTTGTTCCTGTGAAGGAATCCAAATCGTACAGTTATATGACTGAGTTGATGAAGGCAGTTTTTCTCAAGAGGGTACATGACCCATCAACCCAGAGAAGCACCTTGGTACTTGCTGAAGATGACCCAAGACGTCTAGCTGACACAATAGCACCAAGCCAGCCCCCACCTACAGACCAGCTAGTGAGGGCCCATGCCAGTCGGTTTAGCTGAAATAACACTTCTGCAAATCTTGTGATTTGGAAGGCATTTTGGGTCAGAATTTTATTGCCTTCCTCACCAATTCATGGTGGCATGATTTTCCCCCCCCAAAAAAATGTTGCCCCCCCCCTGAATTGTTTCTGCGGATGTGCCAGTAAGGAGACACCCCAGTAACCAGGGATGTGATAGTTCTTCTTTGTAGTTTTTAGTTGTCCTCTGATTCTATTCATTCCTCTTTTCCATGCCATGAACCCAACAAGTGTCTGTCATAAATGTCTTTATAAATTTCAGCTATTAAACATGTACGAACGGCCCTTGGAGTTTTGATCAATCAGAAGTCTGTATCATAATTACATCAATTGCCCCAGGGGCCCCTGGTCAAGAAACGAAGGGCTTTGCTCACGCCATTGACCGTCTCCCGTTATTTCCTCTTTCATAGGAATTTTCAGTCACAGTAACGAAGGGCACTACACTGAGTGTAAAGCAGAAGTAGGTTTCTCATTCTATTACCTAAAAGGTACGTCAAGAGGCACAGTACATATAAAGCACACTTCTCAATTTGTTAATTTTTTTTTTTTTAATTTTTTTATTCCTCTTTCAATAACAGTTTTGTCGCTTAAACTACTAAGGCTGTTCAAATCTTATATTTTCGGTGGTACAGCTTAAAAGGAGCACATCTAATATGGGACGGAAGTGGTATATACTTTTTTTTTGGTATATATTCAAAAAGATATTGCATATATTAGAATCAATATAAACGATGTGAATACAAAATAGTTGCAGTTGTCTGAAATGTAAGATCTGCCATAAATATGTTAATTACAACTCTTTGTAATTAATTACTCAAGTGAATACATCAATAGACCATTTGAACCTGTAGCAGAATGTCTTGTTTATGGTGAGTGTCTTTTAATAATGTGTAAAAATTTTGAACAGTACTGTCAAAAAGACAAGTAAATAGACTTAAATTACTACAATCTTTTATGCAATTTAGATGCTAACGTTACACATACTGTATATCGTCATGTGGAGAAATCGAGCACTGCTACCACCCACATGCTACAAGAGCCTCCCCCTGGCATGACAAAGAAATTTCCCTCCACGTATCCAGATTTCCTGGAAACGAGCCCCATTCTTCCCAACTTTTGCCACCCCCCCCCCCACCCCCCCAAATATGATATAGCTCCCACTCACACTGAGTGCTGTCACTGTTCTATGTGTATGATGATGAAGCTAATAGTAAGAAATATTGTACCTTATAAGGCACAAATGTAAATTCTTTCATTGCAGCTCACTGACTGTCAGCAGAGTTAAGTGGTGGGGCAATATCCCCATCAACCAAAGACAATGTACATTGTCTTTTGGGATTTTTTGCTGAAATGGTTAATAGATGACACCATAGTGACAATGCAATTTTAACCTTGCAATATTTTGACTTCGGCAGGATTGTACCTTGCTGATTTCTGATGACAAGGGTTACAAAAACTTAAGCTATTTACATTATAAGAAAATGCATAAAAATGCACACAAGCAAGACGTTTGTAAAAGAAAAGAAATATATGCATAATAAATAAGAAACGTTGTCAAATGGTATGAATAAAATGCCTGAGAAAATATTAAAAATATTGCATTTATGTACTAGAGCACGAATTTGGCAAGATTTTTCCTGATAGCACACTTTAGGGTCCCGTTGGTTCTTCAACATACTAAGTTTCTACCAGGATTATGTAAGTACTGCAATATGTTGGCAGATTTCACCTGAAAGCATAAAGTGACCTGAAATTATTACATCCGGTTTGAAGCATGGAATCTATGGCAAGTTATTACTCAATACATCAGAAAAGTTCAAGGATTTGTATCTGGGCTATTGGACTTACATCAGTTGTAAATATGGCAATATAAAGATAAATCCCACAATAATGAAGTTGAGGCAAAAATATGCTTACTGGAATAACAAATGGTTCCATTGTATGCTTCCTTGATTACCAATAAAATAAGTATGTGTATATTATATAAAGTACTGCAATATGATGGCAAGATGGTACCGGAGAGCACAAAGCTCAAATTTGAGTGAAAACATGGAACACCCGATAAAGTCATCATACACTGCATTGAAAATACTCTTTTGCAACAAAGTACATGTAAAAGCCTATTAAAATTAACTCCAGGCCAGTCAATTATGGCAGTGATGGGGTGGTTTATTGGCCTCCTGATTTTTTCCTACCCCCCCCCTTCCTCAAACAGAGCCAACAAAATGTATATAGGCTAATAGTGATGACATACATTAAGATCAGAAAATATTCTTGACCTGGGATCATGGGCGTCCGCAGAAATTTTTATAAGGGGGGGCAAAATCATTAATGGATGATTGGATTGTGTACACTATCTAAGCGGAGCACCACCATGAGTTGGCGCAGAGCGTACAAGAAAATTTTGGGCCTTACAAACTCTCCAGACGGCCGGAAATGACACTTGGCGAGTGTTCTAAGCTGCATGTACCCAGCCCTGAAACAGGAATTTGATGTCTGTAATTTTTAGATATTTAGAATTTTCAATGTAAAAAATTGTTGGAGGGAAAATCATGGATGATTGAATTGTGTACACTATCTAAGCAGAGCGCCATCCTCAGTTGGCGCGGAGCGTAGAAGAAAATTTTGGGCCTTACTAACCCTCCAGATGGCCGGAAACGACACTTGGCGAGTGTTCTAAGCTGCATATACCCAGCCCTGAAACAGGAATTTCATGTCTGTAATTTTTTGATTTTTAGAATTTTCATTGTTAAAAATCGTTGAAGGGAAAATCATGGATGATTGAATTGTTTACACTATCTAAGCGGAGCGCCATTATCGGTTGGCGCGGAGCGTACAAGAAAATTTTGGGCCTTACAAACCCTCCAGATGGCCGGAAACGACACTTGGCGAGTGTTATAAGCTGCATGTACCCAGCCCTGAAACAGGAATTTCATGTCTGTAATTTTTAAATTTTTAGAATTTTCAATGCAAAAAATTGTTGAAGGGAAATCTGCCTCTCGGTAACCACCTCGCACGCCTATGCACGATAAAACTTACAACTGTCAAACAGCCTATATAGGCTGTTACCTAATTATGAACCATGCATACACCCCCTCCCCCACCCCCGTATTCACCTTGTATATCCAATTTACACCCGCGTCACCACTTGAGATCAGCACGGGACCAAACCAAGACCAACGCATTCATCAATGGTCGGATGCCATATGCACACCACATTCCTGACAACTAGGCTGGTACATAGTTTTTACAATTACAAATTTCCATTAGATATCACGAATGATGGTCCCCAAATTACGATTTTACTATTCAGCATACTGCACCATCTTCTCTTTTGCTATTCCTGGTCAAATGTCCGCATATTTCACGAGTAAAAACTGACGCTGTGAGTGAAGGTATTTTGATGATTTATTTTTAATTTTTTTTATTTTAATTTTTAATTATTTTTTTCAAAAGTTTGGTTTTCCTGGGGGGGGGGGGCAAGTGCCCCCCCCTTGTGGACGCCCATGCCTGGGATTTAGCCGTTCCCCTACTCCAACCCCCCCCCCCCCCCCGGTAGCATATCTGGGAACTAGAAACTCAAGGGCTGTTGATTACTGCGTAGCAGATTGCACCACCAAGGCAGTATTACATAACTGCTGAATGGATTGTAATGATGATCTACAGTAAAATGGCATAACTGTTCCCAACTTTTTCTGACTTAGCAATAGAGGACAGTGTGGACAGCAAAGAAAAGCCATCCCAAGAACCTTAGTTTTGGCTTTGATTAATAGAGGTTGGACAGTAATGTGATGAAGGGGAAGGTTGTGAGGGGGGGGGGCTTGCTTGACATTGGGTGTGGGAGGAAGTTGCAAACTGTTTTCACAAGATTGTAAAATGCAAGAGGGATAACTAATTAAATGCTCTTTGTGGATGGTGTGGGCAGGGTGGTATATTAGGGAGGATGCCACCTGATCTAGCCTCCATTCATCGCATCCCCCTTGTATAATGGTTGATGGTAAACATCAAGTTGTGATATTAAGAAATATTTTTTCAGCATCTTTTCTTAGCATAATACACATCTGTAGAGATATCTTTTTGAAAAAGACACTTAATAATACATGTTTGGAATGTCGCAAGCAAAAATGTGGAAAGCCACTACCGGTTGAAAGAACTAAACAATACGTGGATGGAACTTCAATAGTACAATTTCTAATATTTGCATGTTTGTGAACTACTCTCAACTAAAATATTTACATGTTTCTTTGCACATATTATAATGTTGTTATATAACCTTTAATAGAGCGGAAGACGTATTTGAGTGAGACAGTAACAGATCGTCCAGCTAAACCAACCTACCTGGTATGAAACCAGTATACTGTCCATTAGGGCTGGGAAAGGCAGAACGAATTCTTGTCACCACACAGCTTGGAATGACGTGACGGTTGCCTTCTCCCAGTCTGCCGTACTGCCACAAAATAAATTGCCTGTAAGCTGTGTGTCTTGTTGTTTTGTTGGGTTCACGGTTCCCGTGGTCACCAAATACGTCATTCAAAATCAACCGGGCTATGTCTAAAACACCTGGATCCAGTACAAGTGCATCCATTTCCTGATAAAGAGAATAACGCATACTCTAACACATTTTCAGTTTTTATTAGCACCAATCAGATCACTGGTGCATTAATGGCAATAATTTGTCACAGTGGCAACAAAAGATATCTTGATGGTAACCCCCCCTTTTTCATACTCATAAAAATACCAAATTTGTCAGTATCTTGGTTCTTATTTGAGAAGGGGACACTTTTGTAGCACTGTTTCAACTTATAGCCTTGAAGCAAGCTTATGTCCCCCTCGACCCACTTGTAACTTTGGCCAAGGACAGCATCACTTTGAATTTGAGGTTTAGCAGCAATAAATCCCAGCATATGGGTTGCAAAACCAGTGCCTATACTTTCCAAATATCCATCACAAAGGGTCGTGTGTCATCATTGTTAGCAACAAAGAAATGACATTCAAAGTAATGATATAAACCAGAAGTTTATCATGTTATACTTTGCAATTGCTGTTTCAAGAAGAATACTATTGTGATTACCTTCATATCCTTTATTGTCTAAAGTTTTGGAACACAGTTCATGTTTATAAAATTTTTTCAAACAAAATGCAATGAAGTTTTTTTCAATTTGATACATGCCCTGTGTTTTTCTTAAGTTCATAGAAATGAGTGGAAATGGATGGGAGGGAGAGGACCAATGGCTACCCCTTCGAGTTAGAGGAAAATGTAGACTACAAATTCATATCCATTCATCACATTTACTTTGGAATGGTTTGTTGTTACCAGTCGTTCCATAACTCACCGGTTCTAGCGAGAGACAGTTGTCCTGCCCACCTCTGCAGCATAACTCTTCTTCTACAGTTGGCATCTCTGTACACTTGCCACAAGTGCACCAGTGGGGCTGTTCCTGTCTAGCTGGACCCTCAGCTTGGGGTTGTTGCTCCCATACGTCGAGAAGAAGAGCAGGCTGCCTTTCTGCCAAATCACGAAGCAGTATTCTCATGGCTTCCTGGTCAAGACTATCAATCATTGCCTATGGAGAAGAAGTAGTTGACATTGTCAAATGATTTCAACTACATATGTGTCAATCTCATTGTCATGTGCATAAGCTGGCAAAACAGAAGGGATACCACACTAAATTTACTTATGGAAAACTGCATAAGCACTTCTGTCCTAGTGAAGGATTAGATTAATAAAACTAATTGACTAAATTCAAAACAAGTATTGAATGAGTTGGTTTGATTCAATGTGTTAGTTAGTTGGTTAGATGAGTTTAAAGGCCCAGTCTCCAACCTATTGGTTCAAGTCAAGCCGGCCACGGCCTTTTTTCCAGTTGTGGCTCAGTGGCTTACTTTCCCTATTCCATTGCTTATGTGGAGCATCATGCACAACGGCAGAAGGTTCCCTTTTTAAAGTCTTTGGTATGACTGGACCTCAGTGGGTATTGAACCCGGGCCTTCTGCGTGAGAGGCGGATGCTCTACCACTAGACCAAACACACGGTGATCGATTGAATGTGATGAAGTAGGGAATGCATTACCACTTGTTATACAGTCAGTTTTTCACAGCCAAAAATTGTAGTTTTTATTTAAACCCTAATTGATATACAACAGTAGGACAGAAGAACAAATAAAAAATTGGTAGAAAAGTGCATACTCTAACACGTTCTCTTCTCATCCTCCTTCTCTCTTCTTGCTGTTGTTGATAATCTGCGTGTCGCAACCTTCTTCTACCCTGACCACGTGCAGCTCTCGGCTGTCCTCTTCCTCTTCTCCCTTGACCTCTACCTCTAATTGGCTGTTCTTGTTCCTATCATGAGATTAAAAAAAAAAAATATGAATCTGCATTTAAAGCAAATGTTTGGGTATTTTATGTGTACGGACATTGCCCTCATGCCCTCTGTTCCAAGGCCCATACACTCTGATTAATATACAGTGCAGTCATTGGTATGATAAGGGTTACAAATAAACAAAACAATCTACTAATCCTACAATCAGCAGTGTCTCGGCCTGATCTGAATACATAGGATAGAAAGTTTTCTGATACAGAAAGAAATTCCATTGGATCCTTTACCCTTGTCATGGTAACCCAATGCTACATAATAGCAAGGTTCCCTCTTCCCTTCCTGAGGTACAACATGTAAAACAATCCTGTGACCAACAGCTGAAAAAGGGCCATTGGTGAGAAGTCGGATGTTTAACTCCCCCCCTCCGGTCCCAACCTAATTATACACTGATGTGAACAGTGAATCAAGCACTGTATGACTATACTATGATATTTTCAGAAACTGGGACAATTAGGCCTAGCACGAAAAACTGAACACCGTGGCTGCTTCCCCCAAACCGGGACATCCCACGGTCAGACTGGGTTAGTTGGAATCTTTGATGTTCCTGTGCACACCTCAGTACCCAGTGTGTAGTACGGTGTATGAATGCATACACCGTACTACACTACAGTACTTCTGGGTCTTGTTTATGGGCTATACAATATATAGGTAGGCTACGTAATAATGACCGGCATATGAATGCATTTCCTCTCTAACATTCCTCTCCATGTCTGATGCCTACTTAGATACAAATGTTATGAATATGTCAAGCTAGTCCAACAACGTCAGACTAGTATCACACAGCCCAATGATTATGCACATCATTGACATCTTAGAATCCTAAAATACTTACGAACAAATCAATGAAGCTATCTGTAACAGTGAAGTACATACTAGCATAGGCCTAGGATGGACCTTATAACAGGCTTGGGCTCTTCATGTGCATGTGTGAATTTCAAGTTTTGACTTTAGGCCTAGGCCCTATAAACGTTTTGGTTAAAGTGGTTCCTCTCTCAGATAGTAGGTTCAACCTGAACAATTCAAACGTTTTGCCTGGTATGCCTATTAGTATTCCAAAAAGTTAGGCTATTCCATTGCACTAACGTGCTTGTTCCTATCAAATATCGCGGTATGGGCTTAGGCTCTCGGCTTACGTTAGTTTTCGATCAGTTTAGAAAGTGGTAACTGAGAACGTACGCAGCCTAACGATGTTGATTCCACGAAATAAGCCATAGCAGCCACAAGCCTATACCCCGGCACAGCCTGAAACTTGAAAGTAAACCTTTCTGAACAATTGAATTGGTCGTTTCACTTTCACATGAAGAGCTCGGAAAAACACCTGATGAAAGGTAGGCTACTTACCATGATTGAAATCTCCTCTTTTTTAAAACGAATGGCCGAAATTCCGAATACTTAAAAAATGTGGCGAAGAAATGAGGTACGATAATATCAGAGAGTGTGAATAAGAGAGTTATGGTTTCAACTTTACGAACGCATGCATTTTACGTATAAATGAATGATATAGTGTGTGTAGTGTACAGGAACACATATGTACTCGGTCTTTGTTTACGTTTCATCTAGGTGCCTCTGTCGTTGACCCTTGCCCTTTAGTGTTGCATATTCAAAGCAAATCCACATGTAGGCGTGGTCTTCTTGTTATAATGAGAACAGTTTCTTTCGAATGCGTGTTCTAAGTTGAAACGATTTTACTCCATTTTCTTTACTTTTGGTGGTTCAAAACACATTTTATAATACCAGTACATTGTTTGCGATACTTGAACAAGCAAACTGAAGCACAACAACTATTGTTTTTCTCTTTGGGGAATCAGGTAATGACGGTCTATAGCTTTCTTAAACTCGGTACGAACTTTGTTGAGTTCAGCAAAAATTTTCTCAATTGCAGCGTCTACCTTCTCTGCCAAAGTCTCCGTAACGCTCTCCACATCACTATACTCAGCCTCAGGCTCAACACACGTAGCTACGTTCGGTAGGCTCCGAGTTAGGCTAGTCAATGTTTGTTGGGCGTAGTCCGCTCCAACATTTTTCTTCTTAGAAGTGCCAGCAGGTCTTCCTCTTCCTCTTTTTTCCCCAACATCACTCATCCTTAGTGAAGTAAGAAGCAGGTGACGAAGATTTGCGTAAAGAAGGTTCACTGGAATATGGCAAATTAAAGCGCAGAAGTATTCCCCCCAAAAGAATATGCTGCCACCACTAAAAAAGTTTTTGGAGCTCCTCCCCATTTTGGTTGAGGAAACCCACTTGGTAAACTGAGCTCACTACACAGATCACGACAGCTATAAAACCCGAGGATCGTGTGTCCTTGGCTCGCCCTGAGGCGGACCAGCCAATTACAGTCTGCTTTGCTTGTCCTTGCTTGCCCAGTTCTCAACTGTGCAACACGCGTCTGGTCAGGAAGTTTTCATTCGTGTTATTTGAAACCCAAATCAAAACATCTGCGTCTGCCTAATAACCTTCTCTTCAGCAGTGGTCAGCGCTGGCTACTGTAAAATCGGTGCTTTGTTATGAGAAACCAACGTATAAGTATTGTGTGCTAGTTTATACCAAAGAGCTGCATGTACACTGTGTAAAGCCGTTATATTTGTATTTATAACTTGTCACCATATAAAGCACTGAGAAGGGATGGTAACTATCTGTTTAGATTTAGAAGAGGGACTTGTAATACAACGGGCTACATGCACAGAGGCGATACAGCCTTATCTCCTCACTTCTCCCACGTTTTCACTCCTTTCACTGGTAAAGCAGCCAGCATTATTCTGTTTTATCCAAAGGATAACTTTCCCCGGGGTAGTCGGTCAATTCACTGTTAGAACGGTAATGCGAAAGAAATATAATTATACCAGTAAACTATATATTTGGGGGCTAGTCTGCACGAAAACAGTTGCTGCAAGCTCATACCTAAGGCTTCGGACTCGGAAGGAAAAATTATCTCCCCGAAAACCTCACTGACAAAATACCAAAAATGTTTTCATAGGCTCTAGCTATTGGATTTGAAAATTTTTGTTTAGATGGTGTGTTTTTTGTGGGACTTCAAAATGAGGACAGAAGAAAACAAACAAAACCATCTACGGGACACCAGTGGATCAAGGGACAAGCTCCAGTGAAATGAAATTATGGTGGGGTCCAGAGGCAAACTTTCCTTCCCCAGGCAGAGATTATGCCCTGGTGGGGATCTGGCGTCGAGCAAGAAGTCCCCCCCCCCCCATAGAAAGATCCCCGTCAGGCCATGGGTGGATCCGGGGAAGAAACCAGCGAGAGCTCTGAGCATGAATTAATCGAGGCTAAGAGGTTGATATTGAGGCGCGAAAATAAGTCGCCAGATAATATTATTGATCTTGGGACTGAGTACTGTATAGGCAACAGAGAAGGTAAAAGACTAACAGGGAAACACCTCCAAACCCACCCACCCCTTCAAGTTTATGCTGTTTCTGGGAATTTTTCCTCTCTTCGTTCACCTTATATCTTCGCTGGTGCATCTAGGATTTTAGCAGGGAGCTACGGGAGGTACATCAAACCTTTTCTAAGGGGGCATAAAGTTTGAATTCTCTTCCTCTCGAAATATTGAACTACGGTACGAAACTGTACATTCCAAAACACTCCAATGAGGACACCTTAGGTCCTCACTTTACCATGGGGCAGTACCGTTAGCGTAGTTACATTGTGATTCCCAATTTTTCTTCATAAAATTCTGACGAATTTGTTCTAGTACAAGCTACATATTTGTAATTATTTGGTTTAGAAAAGCAAAAATTTTTTCGCGTGTTCGTGCGTACCAAATAGCAATCTCTAATACAATAAATGTTCGCTCATAAATCAGTCCAGTGGTAAACTTTTTTAAAACTCCGGGCCGCTATAGAACCGTTTCCCTAGATTTCCTTCAATATAGGCCCTTTATGGTGAAATACTTAGCCTAACTCTAAAAAAGGCAGCAAAGTTTCGGAAGCTTTTTGGATGTCGCTGGTAAGCCTCAATCCTCACTCATTATTAAAGAAAATAATGCAACAACGACAATCTTCGGGCCACATGCTATCTCATATATATACATATGAGGGTGGAGTTGGTTCGCAAACTGAAGGTCCCCGGATCAAATTCCGGTGGAACCACTTGGAAATTTTCAGGGGTCTAAAAATTGGCTTGTTCAGCGTAGCTGTTCACAGCGATGCTGAGGGGCTTTAAAAAATTGTGATTTACACAATTGGGTATTTGGTTGTCCGTTTCAGGAAGTTGTCCGCTTGCTCAGTGCAGCTGTTGAGCAAGCAAGTAACCTCCACCCCGGCCAGCCTTTGGGAAAGTGGCTAAAGACTGGGGATACGCTCACGTCCGTCGGATGGGAACGTTAAATGGCGGTCCCGGGAGCAGGACTGGGAGCGATTAGTACACGCATGCCTCGTTACATGAGCACTAGTCGAAAAGAGAAGGCGAAGTTCGCCGGTGTTCATCCACGCTCACTCTGGCAAAGGTCCTCGATGAGCCAAATGGCTTCCTGACCCTCAAAACGTTAAATAAAATTAAATATATTAATAGGAAACGCAGATTATTCAATAGTCCCCAAAATTTTCAAATATCCTCACAGGAAACCCAGATTCTAAAAGTTCTATGTTCTGCAATACAAGTTCCATATTTACAAATATTTGTTTGAAAGAACACAAATTTCCCGGCGGGCTCGGCTCGATCGACGGAGGTTACTTTCTTAATACAGTTGTGTTCACACTTTAGGAAAAATCGGAAAATTTTGGTGCTTGCCCCGCTGGAAAAGTCTAACAACGCCCTTGGCATGTGGCACGTGTCCCTTTGTGCACCCTCCCCCCTCCCTTAAGATACGGTACTGTATTTATTTAAGTTTGGGTTGCTCGTAATAGTTATTTGCAATAGCTCTCCGAGGTACGTTGTGCGTGAAAAACTTATAAAAAACAGTTCTTGCACAGACCAGGGAGGTGTCATTTGATCACACCTCCCTGCACAGACTCTAAGTCTTGCCAACGATTTTTCGGAGTTTGGAAACCGAATACACGAATCCTTTAATACATTTGGAAGGAAAACAAGAAGCATCGTAATGCAAGCACGTTGATTTTAATGAAGAATAAAAAAGGTTTTAAAAATTCTCGACACATGTGGGCAGATTATTTCTTTAGATTTATGCGCAGCAACTTCGCCCGAAATAGCAGAATCTCGGAAGAATATTTTCCATTGCTAGACGGGAAGGTGCCCAAAGTTTTCCCCTACAGATCAAACACATGCTATCGTGTGATGTGTATTTGTGAATGACGATACGCATAGTAACAAGGTGGTTGAGAGTGACGGGATGTTTTGGCAGGTGGTTGCGTTGTTGCAGTTTCAATTTGAAGAATGGATGAAAAGTGCTAAAATAGCTTACAGTGCTGTTGACCCAAATTCGTGCAGCGGACCCTTTCATCGGTTTTAATTGACCCCCTTAACCTTGGCAAACACATTGAACCTTTAATTAGGGTTGCAGCGTCGCATACACAAACATATGTTTCAATTCCGTTGGGTATAGTTTTCTCATGAGACGATACATGACCATTTCAGAGTTTAGAGGAATTGAGGATAATAAGCCAGTTCGGTAATTCGTCTTGGTGGCCAAACACATGCGCACAACCTCCAAATCGTCGGGATAAACAAAACCAATCTCGCACCTATACAGCATGTATTCCGAAATTTGAGTTTACAAGAAAACTTTGTGAAATCATTCTCGCTCAATCCATCCATAGCATAATGAGGAGTCTCTAGTGTGGTTTTGTGCAGTGGTTTGTGTCTAGATTGTCTTCTTGGTGTAACAATTTGCATTTTAATCTGCCGTAAAGTACAGTAGGACCGAGACCGCTATTTTCGTTAGAGTTCACTTGACACTGAGATAGTGTTGTATGCACATACGGACGAAATAAGGTAACGTTGTACGCTATGCGGTGAGCTCGGTTAGTATATCTCACCAGGGAGTTGCAACTCCCTGATCTCACGCTGTTCCCCACCATTCCCTGCGCCAACGAATTTATTACCAAACTCGCCAATTGTGGAACACTTGGTTCACGGATATTATCTTTTTGTGACATCAAGAACTAAAATGAATGAGACAATAGTAGAACAATAAGTTTTCACCTTTTTTCTTAAAATGGGGAACAACTTTTCACAGAAGGATGACTGATCAGGACATTTTCAGCATAAAGATTGAGCATAAAAAGAAACAAAATATTGCACCATTTAGAATCTTTAAGCCCTAAGAGAGAGCTAGCAATTTCAAACGGGGTAGGGAAAACATCCATCCTTATACCACTCGAAGGGCGATAAAGAATTTTGACATTAGTAGAGTTTGCCCACTGGTCATCACTCACTTTGTAAGAAATAGATTAAAATTCAAAAAAGGTATACATCAGCAATGCGACACCAACAGGCAATGAAACAAGCAATCCTAGATGGTCCAAAATGTGGTCAATATCGTTCTTGACAAATACACTTCGGATAGACTGTGGCCTTGATAAAAATTATTTGGGAATATGTTGGGAACGAGTGAAGTAGAAAAAGTGCAAACATATTCAAGGCGACGTGAGCACTCCTTCAACTTTCCCCCTAGTCTGTCCCCTAGTTTGCCCTGTAATCTAGTCTAGTACTTCGGCCAACTTCTTTGACCATGCCATCATATAAGTAGCCCCGTAGTCTAAGGGCCAGGGCAACAAAAGGGTAGTGGTCGCATCTCATGATTTTTCAGGGCGTTTATCTGCGGAAATATTGGGGGAAAACATATCGCTCCCTCTGGCAAAATAGCCTAGTATGTGGCAAAGTATAAAGGAAATTCTCAAACGCTAAATTTGTTTAAAAGAAAAAGTAAAATTCGGGAGGTTTTTAGTCGAAGCAGGTAGAATCCATATGACCACTAGATGCCACTTTATAACTACTACTAGAAACACTAAATGACCAAAAATAACACCGGCCGAGGATATGACAAAAAGTACTGCGGGTAATATAAGCCAATCGCAAACAACCACTCCGCATTGCTAACAGAAAAACCTCTTCTAGACACCAACAAATTGGGTCAACCCTTTTGAAAATTTCTGGAAACAATCCATTTCCAATGATTAACCAATGCACATGTAGTCGTTCCACGCACACTATTATAACGCATCACATTAACATACACATGGACTTCCTTTATTCCCCAGAAAATGCACTTTTGTTTTACACAAAATCTATGAGTTGCAATAAATGAGCTAAGTCTTGATGTGTCGTGATTCAGTAACTTGCCCAAGGGGGAGGGGGAGAAGGATACACCATCCCCACCTCTAAAGTATTCACAGCTATCCGCCATTTTGGGAAATCAATCGGAAGCAATGTAACCATGATCTTTTGATTGTATACTGTAAGTACTATACAAATGTGCTTACTAATGTTTCAAATTAAGCACCATTTTGCACTTCAATATATTGAACATCCTGGTCAAATTTTTTCAGGGCATCTCCCCATTCAAGAATGGAGATTTTACACTCTGCCCACTCCCCAATACCTGCAAAGTTCAAAAAGGGAATTGTACATGTTGATCTCACTTGCTCATCCCATCTCACAAAAAGAAGAAGAAACAGAAGATGCACACTGCATCACAGGAGAAAAGCCCAATTAGACAGGTTCCACTACACACAGATTTCATCGCAGAGGAGGTGCTGATGGACAAGAGCTTCTGTATGCCCAGAATGCTGTTCATGCACAGTAAGTGGGGTACTATACACACAGGTTTGTACTTTAACCAAGCCTTCAACTGCTTGTATAGAAGATATGATTGAACCAAACCACACTGCTACAACTGTAGTTCATCATACAGTATAGGCAGGGTTCGATTTATAATTTTTTTCTACATGCACTGGTGCATGTAGGTCAAAAAATCTACATGCACAGCAAAATTTCTACATGCACCAAATAATCTGAAAATTTAAAAAAAAGCCTACGAGAAAAACACCTTAAACACTTTGCTATACTGTAGGCCTAGGAAGGGTCTAAAAGCACAATTTGCATTTTTTCTGTTTTGAGTAAAAACAAATGTGCAGAACCATTTTCATACGTGGCATATGTTCCACCAGCCTGTTCAATCAGTAAAACTGATGCTCGCACGCCGCGAGCAATGTCAATGGGCCTAAAGTGTGTGTTTTTGTCCACTTCAAGGGCAAATTTCCCCATTACCTCGCTGTGTGTATTAAAGGATCGTAGGAGCCAGGATAAGGGCCAGCTCAAAAATTTCAGGGGAGTACTATCCCCCCTTGGTGTAAAATTTTGAATCATGGGGGGGGGGCTGGGATACTCAAGCAAAGTCAAATCTTGGAAAAAATGACACATGCCTTCCTGGGCATAAACCAAGAGTGTTGTAATACATGCATACACCCAGCCCCATCTCTTCCTACTGCATGTAGCTATAATTCCAAGTTAACCAGTTTGACCTTTTGACCATTTACTAGTAATCATCACAAGTTCACAACCAGACCTTGTCTATCAGCAATGATTGTGAAGGAAAGCTCATTTTTTCTGCATAGAGAACCTATATTTAGCAGAGCTAAGCTTGAAGATACATTGGGCCGACACAAGGCAGCAAGTGACCTTACCCAAATAAGCCCAGGCTATATACTGTACTTGAGGTCCCAAAGCCTAGAATTTGCATCAGCTATCGCCAAATAATCCATTATAAGCTACAGCTAAAATTTTACACACTCTTTAAGTTATTCAACTCTTTTTTAAGGTTGATTATAAGGTTTTGCCAGTTTAACATGCAACTAAAATTCTGACATTGTGGTTCAAAAAGTTCAAGTCTCCGATCATGCAAGTCCTTTCAAATTTCAATGCCACTGTGGTACACACTGAATGTGAAAGGCTGCAGTCTTAGAAGCAAACCACATCGTGAAAATTACAGAATGCCAAAATTATGTTATTGGCATTTATCTCTCAAAACATGAGTGAGACATGCGTAGAATACTTAAAATTTGCCCTTACCGAAAATTTGCCCTTACCAACATTTTCAAAACTTTTACTACGCTACTTTTGATGTACCATACTTTTTTCTTTAGAGCTGCTGGCACCAGCTCACACGCCATCCTAACATATTGTCTATATGAATGCTTGGAAAGCCTAGCCTGTAACGTTAAAAGTCACTTTCAAGTTGAAAGCAGCAACATGCAACATTACTTGGAGAAGTACATGTGCGGAGTGACGATCGTTGACACTGATGTTGCGGTACGAAAGGAGACACGCTAAAAAATTTTGGTGAAATGTCTGCTTGTCTAACTGACAGTATGCAAGAAATAACGATGCAAGGGACAATTGGGACAGCTATGGTAGGATTACTTTGTGCTGCAACTTGGCTTGTATAATGTATTTGACCATGAAGTTTATAGGCTAGGCCCTAGGTCTGAAGTCTACATGCACAAAGTGCATGTAAGACTACACAGTTACATGCACGTAGGAAATTCTACATGCACCCGTGCATGCGTGCACCCCGGTAAATCGAACCCTGAGTATAGGTAGAATTTGAAATGCACACTGGAAGAATAAACTCCAATAACTGACTGATTTGTATTAAAGTTCTCAATAACAGACCGGCAGAATCTTCATGATCAACAGATTGAGAAATTAATTTGCCCCCTGTGTAGGGTTCAACCCTCCACCATCACATAACAAGGAAAATTCACAACACACTTATATTACCACATAATTATGCATATTGAGATTGTAAGAAAGAAACCAGAAAGCCCAAGGGCTCAGTGATTTCTTGCTGAGAGGAAAATTTGGGAAATTCATGCAACTATACCCCTGGAGAGACCTCTTCCTAACCATAGCTTACTGCCTGTACATTTTGAATTTAAAATGTATCCAACTTTCCAGTCTCAAGGTATATTGTTAACAAGATTTTTTGACCACTAGTGACCTACAGTTCAATACCCTTTCACCTTTTTGACTTGACATAACCTCTGATCTTCACTACAAACTATAAACATTTTTCCTTCCATTGCGATAAATAAAACATTTCCACGATTTTCCCAGTTTAGCCTCATTTGACCTCAAAAGTAATGACCTTTTGATTCCACCATCTTCCTCTTTACATAGCAAGTCAACATATACCAAATGTGAAAAGTGTCTTTCATTGCTGTCATTTACAGTTACAAGATTGTCAGTTTTACCTCTGCTGAATACAGTTGCATTCTTTCTTTCAATATGAAAATTCTACAGTATACACTAAATAGAACAAGTGTCAGTCATTTGTATCAACAAAAGAACATAAAATAAGGATAAATAATTACCATTCCAATTAACAGCAAAGCCTGTGTTCATTCATGCTTTATACCTGTGGCTGTCATACTATTGCTCTTTTTGTCATATATCAGTCTTCATCCTTCTTGTTTATGTAGGAATAACTACTGTAGGAGGTAAAAAAGTTGGTCGACTACTGTAAGAGCCCATTGCTTTGAGCTCTTACAGAGACATCCCGAGGAATTGGCAAGGTTGCAAGAAAATAAATCTGGTAGTTCTGATGAACCTGAAGGAAACCAACCAGGATGGTGTCACTGTGGCAACTAGGTAGACATATATGTGCACTCAAGTTGAGAATGTTTGCTGCTGCCTGAGTTTAAGGCAATGTGTCACCAACCAGTTACAATTTGGGAACCTTATACTGGATCCTACTGTAGCTGAGTTTCTAGACCTGGGCCATCGCCTAGAAGTGATAGCTGTTACTCTGCAGTGACAGACTGAACAATAACAATAACACACGTACAAGCTACAGGTACTTCATGAAATCCAGGTACTGTAGAAAAAATTATTGTATGGCAAAATTCCCCCTTGTGCTGTTTGGGCAATGCAAAACCGGAATCCTACTCCAGATGGTCATCATGTACTGGATTCATTCCATCTGTTTTAGTGGCCAGAAGTCGACTTGTTCTTGGTAGTTTCGCTTGGTGTACTGTATCTGATACTACTACAGGTGTCAGTCTGATACATTCTGGTACATGATTAAAATCCTTTGGCTGCTTTCTAAATTTTTTGCAAGAAACCTATCCAGAAGAGAACAAAGAGACACTGCTGAAATTACTCTCCCAACACAATAACCAGAATGCAAAAATGCATTGAGGTTTCTATGATACATAAATTCCATGTTCTTTTTAAAGAATAATACTTTTATTGTAAAACCTGGTGACCCAAAGTGATTTGATTTCACCAGTAAGTAACCGGTTTTCCTTTCAACCTTAACAAGTCTGCATTCAAAAAAAGCCAAATTGCAAGCTGTGCCTTAAGATATTCTGCATAGTTTGACCTCCGATGACCCCAAATAATCTTCGACCTCCACCAATAGCTACAGATGCCATCTTTCTACCATCACACAACCACATTCTAATGTTCAATGCTACGGTATCTTACTAACCTGCCATACTGTAAAATACAAAGTAGGAAAGGTTATCAAGGTTTAACCTTGGATAACTCCATGTTAACTTTGACTGTAAAAATTAATAGAGGTCACCCAGCCCACCCTCCAATCATAATTCATCAACAAACCAAGTTTGAAAACAATCCAATCTTCCTCCTTCCTGATATATTATGCAAAAAGGTTTTCAGAGTTTGAGCCCCCTGTGATCCCTGATGACCTTTGTTCTTTGCTAAAACTAATAGATTCTCCCTCACATTTTAATGCATCAACATACCAAGTTCCCTGCTCCATTGAATTGATTTTTCTCTGTTCACTGTACAGTAGACCTATACTAAAAATGACAGATTTAAATTTAATTCTTTGGAATCTGGGGGCGACAACCTCCACCCCAAAAGCGTGAAAATTCACTCCAAAAAGAGTGAGATTCACTCCAAATTCCAAAAGAGCAAAGTTTCATTCTTGATGGGGTGTCTGCAAAGACCACACTTAAAAATGAGTGGTCCCTAAAGTCTACATGGTCAATTCAATTGCTCAAATGAGCTAAACTGTATGCTTACAGATAGCACTGACTGCATTCACCATGTTCAGAAAGTCACAAATAAAATGGAACACTAAAAAGCCGGGAGTATACTGTAACACATAACACAAGGAAATCAGAACATCCGAGTAAAATCTGTGTCTCCTCATAAAAATGGGAGATAAGACAGGTCTGGTTTTTGTTTGTTTTTACACTTTTGTTGTTGTTGTTGTTTATCAGCTTCATGTTACAAGCATCACACAATTTGGAGATCTACAGTACGATCAGTTCAGTCAAATTTTTAGGATGTTGCAAGTGTACCCTCAACTGTTTATCAAAAAGGTCCTTTTTGTGGTATTGGGTTTTCTGGTGGAAACCATTGTCACATTTTCCGTTTTCTGTTTGTGCTACAGTATACCCTAGACATACATTAAAGTTGGGGTATGATTACCTGAAGGATGATGTTCTATTGTAACCCAGGAGGTTAATTTAAGTGGAGTCTCTGTGAATGCTGCATCCCCCTCTCGCCCCTCTGCAAACCTAGAAAAAAAATTAAGAAGAGTGTGCATGTGAAGTGCATTCAAGGTTTCATGGTTCTTCAGAAAATATGGAAGAAACTGTAATAAACCAGCCAAAACTACAGTAAATCTTGTTGTGGAATGACTGTAAAAGATTGAGGGATACACTGAGATAGTGGTCCATAACTACCCTGTAGAGTACAGACTACAGTTTTATCAACATACTGTACTGTGTAGGTCCTTTCAATGTGAACTGCTATCATTTTAGTAGGATTTCTCTGAAAGGGGGGCATGCAATGTGGGAATCGTCTAAAATTCGAGACAACTCAGTGCCATGACGTACATATGACAAACTTTGTATCAGTGAGGAGGACCAAAATCTGTGGCAGTACAATACCATACAGTACTGTAACTTTGAAGTTTGATGACTAAGACTTACCACCATACTAAGATGAGCTAGCAGCAATCCTTTTTAAACTAGAAAGCCAACAGGCTTAGTGATTCCTTGCCATATGATATATCATAGCAAACATGGAAACAAACATGACATGCATGAGATCCCATACAATTATCCTACTTAATTGAGAATACTAGTAAGGTCAAAACTTTTTGACCTCATGTGACCCAAAATGACCTTTCGACCCCTTAAAAACAATAGTGATCACCTTAAGACCAACACGTCCATCAACATGAGTAGTTCAAAATTAAGCTTAGTACAGAATGAGTATGGAAGTACTACCACCATGGTATGAGATCCCTCACAGTTATCCCCCTATAAAAAATATTATGTCTACAAAGTTTGATCTAATTGTCACCTCAAACCTTTGATCTCCACACACAAGAGGAATTTCTCACACAGCTTTATATGCCAGAAAACTGTCTCATTACTTGATAAAGCAGTATTTTGAAACCATTTTTATCAAAAGTTTGGTCAATGGGGACAGCTCTCCATTCTGAAGTCTCTATCTTCCGATGCCTCTGTTTCGAAAAGTCTGCATTGAGGTTAGTGTTTAAACAAGCCCTCATCGACACACTCTCCTACAAGCATTGGATCAAATACTGTGTTCTTACATACCCCGCGCTCGAGGTAACACTGTATTACCTCACGCTCGAGTAACGTGGGAACGCGGGGTCGGTGTTTAAATTTCGATCCACCTCAAATCGCAGGGTTAAGCAGTTTTAAACATCGTGTTTGTTTTAATCAAGCAAGGTCACAGGTATTTATGGCACTGATGACAGGTATTTTCTTACATTTTGCTGTAATCGGTGTGTGAAATATTTGGCCTCATTACTATGGTAACACTATCCAATCAATGAAACACTGGGTACGTGAGAACACAGACTGGAAAACACGGGGTTAGCCTGTGGTTTTGTCTGATTGTAAACACGAGTTAACACTGGGTGTTGCGGGGTATGGGAGTCCAAGCCTAAAGAGACATTTGAACAGAGATGTGTAACCTTGGGTATTACTGAGGGCAATTTTTGCTTTATGGGGGAAATGCCCCACCCATTGTCTACGGTATCCTTTGCAAATTAACAAAAGCAGATATCCCTATTAATCCATAATTTAACAAGACTTTTAATTCGCCTTTTGTCTACTTATACTGTAGGTACAGCATAACATACAGTACAAGTTTTCCTTGTTTGACGCACAGTATACAACATTATGCTTGCTCTTATTACCTGAACTACTTTTAAACGACAGCAGCAATGCAAAATAAAATCTTAATACTTTTGAAAAGTGTCATAAAGGGTAATCTTGAAGCAATGGTTCTATGCATTAAGCTTTATGGTACACTTTTTTTTTTTGGGGGGGGGGGGGGGATAGTGACATGGATAAAAATGAAATGTGAGACAAGAATTCCCACTCGATGATGATATTTGACATAACTATATAATCCTTCACACAGGGGTTACTTTTTTGGTGCGGTTATCCAGATATATGCAGAGATGAGGCAAGTAGTATGCTGATACATTTTATGCTATCAAAAATTTAAAACAAATTCTAGAATGAAACTAAGTGACAAATAATCACTGTAGAGCATATTGAAACTGTAAAGCAGAAACACCAATCTAGACAGACACCAATGTTTAAAGTTGTGTTCAACAAAATTCCTTATATAAACACACTATTTGTTCAATTCCACCAGCTTCTATGTAAAGGACACTAATTTCTGAAGGGTGTCAATCTACAGTATTTCTAAGATGACTTTCAGTTTAGAAACTTGACCAGTGTACATGAACTTCTCCATCTCCAGACAATGGCTAGGCAAACAACTTTTATTTGTGGTCAGATGAGACAAGATAATGTGGACAGTTATTTTATGCTGGATTTAGCAGAGGTGTGACTTTCATGGAGGTCTGACATTTTGACCACAAATAGAGTACTGAATGCCTTCAGGGAATGGAAGGAAATAGGAGTATATACAAACAATGGGCTGTCATGGTTGTTATGTACTGAGATAAAAACAAGCTCTCTTCAGAGGGTTTATAAGAGTCAATTAACACCACTTATACAGTAAAAAGCTTGAGTCAATTGAGCTGTATGTTTGTATGAGGTAATCCTTCAGGACACTGTGGGGATAACTGGCAGTCAACTGTGAAAAATTGGGCCAGATAACTGTGACCAAATGGCAAAGAATGGGTCAGTCACAATTTGATTCACTCTATTAGGCAATGACAGTTCATGTGCGCTGAAGGGTATTTGATACCAAATGATCAGTGTAAATTAGGTTCTTTTTGTAAAACTAATTAACTGTGGTATATTTAATTAATCAATTACCACTTCCAATTAATGCATGCTTGCATGCACATGTCCTCATGAGGACAGTAGGCACAAGGTTTGTCAAATATTAGCACTTTTTGCCACTAAATTTAATGTTTTCTTCAGGTTTTCTTTAAGGTTATTGAAAAAGCAATGTAGGTATGTTATAAAAGAGATTCTTTTGCATCACACAGAGTACTCTCTGTTCAAAGTTTATACTTATGCAGTTCCACATCAGTCATCTACTTAGTGTGCATAGAAGCATCTTCTAATGTTTTCAGACTATGTCCCTAAATGACCCTTATACAGACTGTTTAAACTCACATGTTCCACATCAGTTTCATGAAAATCTATTTACTTGTGGCTGCAAAATCAGCATACCCATGAGCATTGAAGCATGTATGCCAGTGTGATGAACAGATTTTGCCTTTTAAGATTTTATATTTTGCTCTGCCCACTTTTTCATGTATTAATACTTGGAACTTAATGTAATAACAAGGCACAATTTCATGCCAGAATCAACATACTGTACAGTAACTACCATGTGATGTGCCTTTTTGTGCACCTTAGACCTTCTTCCTATGAGTTTGCTTCAGTACTTTACAAATGCTTTTTCAAAATTACCTCACTAAAGAATTTACATAGTGAGGTTAATAAACTGTTTCAAAAAAATTATATACCCCATGCCTATTACATTACCCATGCCAAAGTATTCTTACCCTTTCACCCTAACCGCTCATGGATATTAACTTCAACAGTTATATACTCTTTTGAGATGTAGTGTTTGCAAGGTTTAGATGTTTTGAACTCTGATGACCCCAAATGACCTTTGACATCCAATAAAAACAACAGGGGTCATCTACTCAATATGGACAATCCACTTAGTAAATATGAGATTCCTGGCAGTTACCTTTCTTGACATATGGTGTTTACAAGTTTTTGAGCTTTTCATCTCTGATGACCCCATATGACCTTTGACCTCCACCAAAAATAATAGTGATCATCTACTTAATATGGGCAATCCACCTGCTATGTATGAGATCCCTCACATTTACCCTTCTTGAGATACAGTGTTTACAAGGTTTTGACCTTTTTCCCTCTGGTGACCCCAAATGACCTTTGACCTCCATCAAAAACAATAGGGACCATCTACTCAATATGGACAATTAGCATGGTACGTATGAGATTGCTCACATTTTTCCTTCTGGAGATATCGTGTTTACAAGCAATTTCCAAGGTATTTACACTTTGACCTCTGGTGACCCCAAATGACATTTGACCTCTACCAAAAAAAATAGGGACCATCTGCTCAATGTGGGCAATCTACATGCCAAGTTTGAGATCCCTGGGGGTTACCATTCTTGAGATATCGTGTTTACAAGCAGGCGTCACACACACACATACACACACACACACACATACACACACACGACATCACCATCGCATAGATTCCTTGCCTGCCTTCGGCAAGGAATCAAAAAGCTCAACCTTCCCTTATCTGATATCAAAACAAATCTTGCAGGCATTTACATTTTCACAAGTAAAAATCACCTTAAAGCTTTCATTTTCCAAGCACGGAGAAGTACAGTATGCTCAGTTGCCATGGTTTATACACAGAGTTATGTGTTGTGTGCCCATACTTGCTGGCACAGTGCATCTAACAGAGTGGGGATAAGGTTTGGAATCTAAAATTACTTACACATACTGTATTGTTGGTGTAAAGTTCGACCTTCCACGACATGATGGCAAATTATTGTTATGGTGGAGCCCTGTGATGGCAAAATTTAATGAGCAAACAAGCAATGTGAGCGGTGATGGTAAATACCATGGATGCATCACAGCTGTGAAGTCATAATGGGTTTTAAAATCTCCTGCAATGTGTTTTATTGAGAGAAGTTGGCCTGGGAGATCAGGGATCTAAGGGAGGGGTAATCCCCTACAGGCCTTTGTAAATTTTAAAATTGGATTGGCCTAACAGTAAATGCAATCAGGTGCTATAATGCTACCTTTTGAAGTAAATTTTGGAGTGTTACAAAATTTCTCTACTTTTTGGACCTAAAAAATTTGGCATCAGTGGGAGACAATGTTTTCTCTTTGAATTTTTTTCAGAAATTAGGTGTTCTACATGCAATCTAGTGTCACAGAGTATGCTACGCTTTGAAGCAAAATTTGTGTTACTACAGTAAGTTACAAACTGTATTTAAGGATCTGAAAAAATACAGTAGCATCTGTGGGGGGTGTGCATGTTTAGCAGAGGCAAAGGCCATGCTGCTAGAATTGAATGGGACTGTAACTAGCCAACTTTACCCAAGAAAAAGGCAAAAAAGTCCATGTGTACGTACACTGTAACCCATATTTTCAAGGTGTGGCCAATTTCACCGTCTGCGACCATCTCTTTGGTCATTAACATTTAGATCAGCAATGCATACTCATTTATATCCATTTCATTTGGTGAATCATAACTATCAAGGGCCAAAGCCAAAAATGGTCATCACCAAACCTAAAAATTGAGCAGTTTCGATTTGGTTCAATCCACCCATGGTATAATTTAGACTACAGTCCAAAGTTATAAAATCTGAAGAATAAGTTGTGATTAAATTGCATTATCAGTGAGATGCGGTCATTCAAAGATGCAAATTGCAGCAAATTGCTCATTCAAAATGTGGTGGGACGGAATTAGGAAAAAAGGACATAACAACATACACATTTTGAATTCCCTTCTTTTTCTGTGTCAAAATGCTTTAGTAAACACAATTTATGCACTGAGAAAATACTAAAGATACTTTTAATATCCATAGTAAAAATTAAAATGAAAATGTCTAATTCTGTCCCACCACATTTTTTTACATTCCTTTTTTATTTTCAATGGTACAAAAGTTGAAAAAATTATTGAAACTTTCCAAAATATCAACTGTGAATGAAAGTGACACTTCTGAGTGCAAAAAAAGTCAATATGGTATTTAGGGTAGTCATGGTGATTACTCAACATTTTTGTGGTGGGACGGAAACAAGTGTGGTGGGACGGAATTTTAGTTAAAAGGTAATTTTAAGTAGTATGCCCTGATAGATTTACTCATGACTTGACTTTTGTGGTCAGAGTCATGTTTTTGACAGCTTTTGTAAAAACTATGGCATACTTCTCCACCTTGTATTTAGTTTTGAAAGTACATCATGCATAGTTCCAAAATTTGTGGGTCCCCAAACATGGTCCCCGATGGTTTTTGTCAAATTTCTTTCTGACTTGTTCGTGTATTATGCACCTTCTTTCTCTCACCTCCCATGAAGGAGATCTAAAACCTACATTAATTTTTGAAATTATTAAGAACAAATGTCTTTCCCAACTAAAAAATTAAAACCTGTTGGTCATTGCCCATAGGGTCAACAATCTCCGTGTTCTAGGCCCATTTTCCCCATTTTTGCCATGGGACCAATTTTGGGCTCTATCAACTCAGTCTTTGAAGACGTTTTGGGTAATGTTTGCCCCCTGCTTATTGCCATGTAACCAAATACCCTGTACTGCTGAGCAAAATTATGAGGGCCTTGGGCCACTTGGTCTAGGGCCCACATGGGCCCAAAGTTTGAAAAAATCACTTTCGGAAAGGAAAAACTGCATTTTTGAAGACCTGTACTTTCAGAAATATGGTCGGCACTTCAGTTTTTACATCAGATTCTGTTCATATGTCTTTAACTCACTAGGCAAATAAATTTTCAGCTTTTTTTCTTATTCCTGTGAACTGTAATGGGCCTGCAAAATCATGCGAAATGGTAATAGCAGCTCTCACCTGAAAAAGCACCACATTGCGTAATACTTTTTGAAAGGGCGGTAACTATTGAACAGGTTGTGGCACTGAAAGTTTCTATGAGTTGGTTTTGTCTGTGATGTAAAGTTCTGAGGAAGTTTCATGAAAATCTAAGCAGGTTTCCATGGAACCCATACATAATGAACAGGCTTCACTTAGTTCCGTCCCACCACATTCCGTCCCACCACACTGACACACTTTTGAAATATTTGCATAGCTCTCTCAAATGAAATGTGATTTATTCGATTGTTTTCATAGTGAAAGAAGAATAATCAGACTTCATTTCAATCTTGAAATTTTAACTTATATCTTTCTACTTTTGATAATAATTAAATATTACTGTAGTCACATGTTTCTGATTGTGTGAAAGTTATCATTCCGTCCCACCACATCCATAAATATGTGTTACTATGGTAACAGCTTGACATTTATGTTACTTT
Source organism: Holothuria scabra (assembly GCA_037179385.1). Taxonomy (NCBI): domain Eukaryota; kingdom Metazoa; phylum Echinodermata; class Holothuroidea; order Aspidochirotida; family Holothuriidae; genus Holothuria; species Holothuria scabra. The sequence goes on along the minus strand of CM074190.1, from coordinate 25,220,667 downwards.
TTATTGTGCCTTTTAATACTCTGTAACTGACCAGTTTTTATGGAATCAATGAATTAATCACAGAAGCTACAGGTAAACAGGCACTAATAAAAAAGGCTATCAAATTCCATCACACCACAACATGGTAATTTTGGCTTTGGCCCTCAACCAATCTGGGGGTTGCAATTAGTACTATGATTTTCACACAACCCATGTGGCTTGGAAGTTTGAGACAAGCTCTCAGCCTGCAAGCTGGTCACTCGTGCAACAGAGTGAACAGACCTCAAGCAGAAGCATGGTAGTCATTATTCAGTCATCTTCGTGTACAAACATAATTAGTTATCCCTTTTTCACCGGCTCATTGATAATTTTTGGGGGAACTCAATCAACGAATGAATCATTTTAAATCAACTGGAACTCTCTAAATCATCTTTTTCTGAAGATACACTGAAAGATCCCCTACTAAGCCTTTGTTTCTACAATTGGCCCTACTATCTACTGTAACACTTGTTTAAACCAACCTCTATCTATCGAGCAAATAGTCTTTGGAGGGTGCAAATGCCTAGGCTTTAACTAATATTGATCTCAAGATACCTGAACAAAAAGTTCTCTGAAAAATTGTGGATTATTAGTTGCAGGCTTGAGATGGCTAAAAATTGCTTTTCCCTTAGAATTCGTGTCAAGCACGTGGGTGGTTTGGGAGGTTGAACCCACTATGACTCAAAATTGAAATGCAAAAAAAAAAAAAACAACTACAGTAAAATGGAAGTTTTTCTCCCTCCCCTTGGGCTTCCCCTTATGCTATGCTCCACAGCCCCCCTTCCATGACACAATCCTGGCTATGCTACAGTACGTAGTACGTACTACGTACTGATGCATAGTGTAAAGCCAAATTGCTGTGTGCACAGCTGGCCACTGATCTTCAGCCGGTACAGTACACATGCCATTGCAAACACAGTTTTGTCCAATTATTACATTCACAGCAAATATTTGCTATGAAATACTCAAAAATCAGTGTGCCACTCCACCTTCACTGGCCATCTCAATGTACAGGAGCTAGCCTACTACTAATGGCATTTCACATGGGTTCAGACTGAAATGCTGCTGGGAAGCTCGACCCACCCACGACAGGTCTGTCAATTTGGACCCTAGGTAGTTTTCGCCTGTTATTTTCCGCCCATAAAAATCTTGGGGCCAAAAGTAATGTTTGAACTTACATGTGTTAAAAATAACTTTTAACATCAAATTTCAAATCCAAGTACAGGACAAACCTTTGCCGCACCCCTGGATTTTGCAACGCTGGTGGTATGCATCCATAGGCTACAATCAATGTATATGTATGTCCCACCCGTACGGATGCAGAAAAAAATTCATAAATCTCTGCCTGGAGATACCATTCTCCAGGTTTCTTCATGTAAATCTAAATCTCAGAGTTTGGCAGCCTGGCAGGGTGGGCCCATGGGCCTAAGCTACTGGATAACGGAATTTAGTATACTCAGTGTACCGTCGAGTGCGCACCTATAAGCTCAGTCATTTCAAGATTTTTACACGTTATGTTAATGCAGATGCGCACTCGACGGGCCCGCGCACTCTACGGTCACCCCATCATACATTAGGCCTAGGCTACTACTTGTAGGCATTTGGCTACAAACGTACCTGAAGGCAGACAAAAAATTAGTCATTTTTTGTGATTTTGTGCGCCCTGTATTGGCCTACTAGGCTGTAAGCAACAAAAGTAAGTAGAGTTACTCGGTCTAGCTTAGGCTGAGCTTTATATGACCAAAGTGCTAACTACTAACGTTACTAGTTAGGCTACTACTAAGTACTAAGGTAATAGGCTAATTTAGTACTGTTGGCCTAGCCTAGGCCTACGATATTTTTGTATGTATAACAACTTTGAACTCTGACCTAGGCTTATGTTCATATTGTTCTTCGATGGAACCCCCTTAAATATGAAAAGTTTCGACTATAAGCCTGTAATAAAGGACTTACTCACCCTTTGCTGTCAGGTTCTGTGGCCACAGTTACTTCGATGACAGCAAATTGAAGGAATGCTCGGCTACCGCTGTCTTCCTTTCACGGACGCTACGAACGATTCGGAGAATCAACCTGCACTTCTTATCGGTTGTCCTTCTGTGCCTTTTCCGAGCAGATAGTGTCAGTGTACTTCTGTCACTATCAATTTCACAGCACATGAAAGTTTCTGTCTTGCGATAGCCATGTTATTTTACGTTCTGTTTGTGTGGTAACTTACTTCCCCGAATATTTTGCGTTCAATTAATGCAATGTAAACTGACTGCTGTGTTGCAGTACTGCAGTGCAGTGTACTGTAATATAACGACGTACCGTTGAGATTGTGTATGAGTATATGTGTGTGTACAGTACATACCACCGTGCGTTTGAACATTTGTAAACAGTATCATGTGACCAATATCCACCAATCAGTATAGCCTTCGTTCTGAATTGAGACGGAGACTAACTGTCAATCATGAATGACGTCAAAGAAGTGTTCAGTCAATGGAAAACTCGTATGATCCATTATCGAGCTTCTTTTTGGGGGGAATACTGCTGCCCTTTAAGTAAAAATCGCAAGAGCCCTTAGGCTTGTGAACTTGTTAGGCCAACATCACAGGCTCGTCCCTTCTTATTTCAAATCACCGGTATAAATTACATGCTTGAAATTCACGTTCCTTTCATTTTATAATGAAATATAGTACATTTTGTGATAAAATATTAAATAGCCTGTTTTCATTTGAACTGAGCAAAACTCACATGCATGAATATTGAAACGAAGATTGGTAAGTAAAGAAACATTTAAAAGGCAATCAATTCTCATTTCTCACCCAAAATACAATTTTTGTAGTTGTCCACAGAAATTCCGTTTGGTACATTTCTTTGATTTACAGCAAGTTCGAAAGAGGCGGAGTACTGTAGTTCACATAACACATCATGTACTGTACTGAGAGTGTTGATTATACACATTGCGGTCCTGCATACTTTTTTCCACCTCATTTATTGAAAAGATAATTGTGGATTCGTAAATATATACATACATTATAAGGTGAGCATGATACAAATTAAGTGTTTACACTTTAATAACATCAAAGAGTGAGTTTTTACCCCTTAAGAAACAGGAGTCATACGTAAATGGGAAACAAAATTCAAACAAATTACAAGAAACATTCTCTGAAATACAGTTCTCTTGCTTCCTTATTTTCCCTTTGCAAGATGTAATATTCTACTCCAAGTAAGAAGCGAAATCTAAAATGAAATACATCAGCGTCAGCAGTTTTTCCCAAGAGCTTGCAATTGAATAGGCTTGAATAGGCTAATACTTGACATTCGAAATAAAGAAATGTGGAGGATGGGTGTCTTCATGGACTAAACCAAAATTTACTTGATCTTGATTTATTAAGATAAAATCCCTTTTTAAACAATTTAATAGAATGTCATTCCAAAAACGTGAAGTAATGTTACAGGACCAGAACAAGTGCAGGCGGTCATTTACACTTTATGAATATTCATGTTTTAGCTGCTTTCGAGATCGCATCGACCACACCGTCAAAATGCAACCAGTGTAGGCTATATATGTTGATACTGTACGTTCGCAATCGCGTACCTTATTTTCATTACAGTAATCAACGACAACTGCTAGGCTAGGATGTGCTGTACGACAAATGTGTAGCTATATAGGGCCTTCTTGTACATGTAAGGTTCATACCTGTAGTCTAAGCCTATGCTGCCTCGCTGTGTCAGGCAACGTTCTCCCTCTGTCCCAGTTAGGGTATGTGATATTTTCCTCCTTTTTGGTTTCCCGAAAGGGAAATCCTTTGGACTCATGCAGACTAAACTTTTGCAAAACATGTGTAGGATCGTGCATTTTAGTGTTGGCTGAAGCTATGGTTTGTTAGCTCAACGATTGAGAATTATTTCTTTGTTTTGTTTTCAGTAGAATAGTACCAAGCCAAAGACTGTCTTCATTTTGGATGATTGAGGTTGTTGTTGCCAGGGTAGATCATTTTTAAGAGGGACATCTGTGTGCATGGTATTGCTGGACACTTAATTTTACCATATATATATTGCAATGTTTGCCTGTTTGTTTCTTTTTGAAAAAATACTGTGACTTTCATCGTGTATATTTGTAATTTCTGATTGCATGATTGCATAAACATCAAATTTCGTCTAGAAAATATGTCCACATGAGGCCGTCAGAAATATTTGTACCTTCTGTAAAATGTAGCAATCTTGAAGAAGCTGTGTTTTACTAAGTGGTTGTACATTATACTTGATAGCAGGGCATAGTCAAATATTTTCATGTTTTCACAAAGTGACTGACATTTATACATCACTACTTTGTCAACATTTTTGCTTAGAATTATAATTTTACTACTTGTTATGCATGGTAAAAGGTACTTCGATGCTCTCGCAAAGAATTGCGAGGTTTTATAAGTTCAACATACAGCTTTTCTCCCTATTATTTAAGTGAAAGGCATTGTACCGTCTGAAAGGTCACACGTCCGGCTGGATTTTCGACCGGCGCAGTTACGTAATAGCATGCACAATACATGCATTCGGGTCAGTTACTGGTTGTGACCTTATATCAACAGACAGCAAAGTAAAATATTACCGTGTTTCTTGCATGGAGGGCTAATATTTATTTTGATTTATACATCAATACTTCCACAAAATATTGTTTTAAGTCATTTTTAAAGATTTGTCTCCCATTTGCAAACTTCAAAAACACCTTTGGTACAAATTGTTAGGAACTTTTAAGCCAAGATACACTCTTTACTCCCTATGATTTAAGTAGAAGACAACTGCACCTCCTAAAAGGTAACTTATCCGGTCGACCTTTCTATTCTTTATCGCAGTGACAACACATGCGTGACTTAATTCGTTGAATCATTTCGTCGCGTCACTTCAACCGGATCGTAGTAGTGTATAGGTTATTACTGAGTCTCGCGTGCTATTTCACAGCCTGAAATTAGACCCTAAGAAAAAACTTTGCAATTAGGCTACTGAACGTTGTTTTGGACTGCTCCCATCTAAAGAAATATTTCTCCCTTCTTTCGGGAAACTTTTCATACTTAGGTTTTGATTCATGTTATTGGGCAACTTATTTGATGGTGTGGGTAACGTTTCTTACTATAATTATAGGCCTATGCTTAAAGTTGCACTAACCTTAGTATAGTCCTATATTGTTAGTGTATAGGCCATCCGTCAAGCTGCAAACGAATGCTACGCACTGTTGACGTACGTACTTTCAGTTGGGCATGTACGCATGGCACCTGATGTTTATTCATGAATGATCATAAACAAACATACTTTCATTGGTTCATGCTTCTGACTGATGGGCTCATTACAGGAAAGAACCCAAATTTCATTTGGCAAACCGAATTCAACAACTGTTTTTCGGACAAACATTACTCCCAAAAGAAGCTAAGACTGTTAGAAGCTTTTAAACAGTTTCCAGCTTCAAGTTCAGCTATCTGGCTCTCGTGCTATCACGAATTTTGGAGGTTTAAGTATTTCTCTATAACAATCTCGTACTTCCATTGCAATCCTGTTTGGGTCAATTCAGCCCAAGTCAATCGATTTTGATTCCAGTCGCTCCAATGTCAGTTCAATTCAGATAAATGTCGGAGTCATTTTTCAACGTAACGACCCATGCACGGTGCTTCATTTCTCTTCATTGGCATTATTTCTATTTCATTATCGTGACTAGCCAGTAATGTTGACCAAAACAATTAACCTCTTTCTTTGCCATACAAATGATCATTAATCAACGAGTGTAAAGCTACCTCTTGAATTCTACTAAATATAAAGTTTAGGCCGTTTTGTAAAAGAAAAAAGAGCGGGGCCAATAAAAACTTCGGCAAACCCCTAGCAGAATTGTAGTTTTGAGTGAGAGGATTGGTCTTTTATAGTTAGGCTTAACGTCGTTCTTTCAGGAGTGGCATCAGTTTCAATCTGTGCAAATATCAAACTTTGCAGTAATTTTCCGGTAAAATGTGCACAATTTATCACATCATACTGCATCTAAGGACTTTCCGAGTTCATTTTTTCCCTCTAATTTGACGTAGTTGACGGAGAGACGCCCTCCCTAATACAGAGTTCTGCGGTCTCAGCAATGTTCCGTAATGTTAACCAACGCCAATGATATGAAGAAATTCTTGAAAACAGCACTGTAGTTGCCAGGGTAATGATGTTCTGTTGTCACACATGGCAAATTTCCGGTTTGTTACCTCCAGAGCTCGGAAATTTGTACCAAACTGAAGGTATGAGCGAGCTTTACTACATTATTAAAAGCAATTTTCGGCGCACAAAAAGCGTGGAAAAATTTTCTTTTTTTGAAACAATAATGACGAATATGGAGTTCCTATTGGAGGGAATTCGGAATTTCATGAAAAGAGAGTTGGGAAAACCACACTGTCATTGACTGGTGTCACAAATGGCAATTTTAAGATTATTCATTTTACAGAGCCACCTTTTCCCCCTGTAGCTACGCCACTGGGTGTCTAAGAAAAGAGGGTCCGAATTTAAAATAGTGCTTAATGCTTCAATACTTTGAATTTCTAGGAAAATTCCAAAGTTTTCAAAACATGCATGGTCTTGAAATTGTGGGTAATTACTCCAACGCACTGCGGTTAATGTGGATTTAAATACCGGGTGTACCGGTACTCTATGAGTGATCAGAATCACAACGAAAAGTGTGATAGTTTGCGAAGGATTTATTCAAAATTATGATAGTTTGGGAACCATTTTAAATGAACATGGTTTTAATAAATACATGAATTGATCAAAAGCACACTTCAATCTAAATTGGGAAAATCACAGATCGAGGGGCGGGAGGAGTGGTACCCACTGGTGCTACTGAGTCACCGTTGCTTACCGGTGTAAGGTTGTTGGTACATAAAAAATAAAATACACCCATTAACCCAATGTTGCATGCAGACTGAGCACCGAGACATTTTCAGTTTCCTCAAAATGGCTTTGCCAATTTCAGCCTGCTGCCTGGTTATTCACTAATGATCACAGATTTCATTAAAAAAAAAAAAAACCGGTAGTCGACTATTTCTCTTATTTAATTTACTGAATGTTGTGCTCCTTTATATCCGCACCTGCTGGCCTATGCACAAGAACAATGGACATAATCATAAAGACCGATGAATAATGTATATTTGAGATGGAACTGATAAGGCATATAAGGATAGCATCAATGAGACTGCAAGCGCGCGGAAATTTTGGTGATTTGTAAAGTTAACATGCTGGAAGGAATGCTAAACACAAGTATACATTTTTTTGGTGGCACATACTTTTAAGTTTCGGGTCCCAAAAAGTTGGGGAAGTTTTGTGTTAGTGTCCACTCCACTCAAAAAAGTGGGGGAACATGCCCCCCTGCCCCCAAATCGACGCCCATGTCTACCTCTGGTCGGAATTAACCCAAAACATGTCAAACTGTGTAAATGACACAAATGCCAGGACAACAAAAATTAAATTTGTACTTTATTTTTCCGTGAAGTCGTGACAAAAATTTTTTTTTTATGGGACCAGGGACTAGACCTGATCAGGCCACTCGTGTTGTCAGCTGCCCACGGATAGCACTCACGAGAGCTTTGGCCAAGTCTGCTCCATAATAAAACTGATGACGCTCTTTCATTTTGTTCTATTCTTTTCCCTAACTTGAACACAGCAGAATTTAAGTAGATGCGCACTGTTTAACAAGGTATTTCTTGATTGGCTGTTGCCATTGTGATGTATCAATTGTATTCTTTGTTAGGAGTAGGGATTAGGTTAGGGATTAGGGATATCGTTAGCCAGTTAGGAAATTTCTTGTTAAACAGTGCGTATCGCCCCAAAAATTTATAAAGGTAGGATTCCAGTGGTATATCCAACCGTAACAACTTATCATGTGAAAAAGGAAAGGGTGTCATGTCCTCTAAACGACGTACCATTATTCTTTTACTAACTCAAAGATATTTCATATTGAAAATCACGTATAAGGGTTTTCACACCTTTATCCCCACCAAGCCTCTATTTGACTTGCCCTGAATCCCACCCCGTTTGCTTTTACCTTGCCTTCGATCGCGCCCTAAGTATAAATGTAGAGTGCATATTTTTGTCTTTTAGGAAAATGATGTTCCACCGACAACCGTTCAGCCCCTCCGTTAACACCCGGTAGACGCTATTGGGTTTTGGGAAACATTTTCCTGAAACGGGGGTTGCCTCCTCAAGAAGACTTCCTGATTGTTAGAGGTCAAACTTATCTTGTGATAATGTACACTTTCTTCTACAATCAGCCAGACTCGCCTAAAATAAGAATTTAAGCCTTATCTTTTAGCTGAGGCCACTGTCAGTAAATACACGCTTTCATGCAAAAATGGTTTAATTATACCACATCGTTTTGCAAAAGCTTTGAATTTTATAAGTTACCAACTTCATGCACAGACTAAGGCCGTGGCCGGGTCGACCAATTGGTTAGAGACTGGTGGGCCCTAAAACTTCATCTAGCCTAACCAAATGTACATGGATATTTAATCTAGTATGCAAATATCCCAACTCCGTTGAAAGATTCTGTCGTTTACGTGATATGACCAAAAGATTTCATCAACAATTGCAAGTAATATACAAAAAATATGATAGTCCTAAAATTTGTTTTATCTATGCCAATACAACTACTGTGAATACGCTGAAAATACTACAGAACGTCTAAACAGAACTCACGTATAACCTGATTACTGTAAAAATTACGGTAGATTTACAGAACATCAAAAAAAAAAAAAAAATTAATAAGAATTACAGAAAAGTTCTGCTCTACTGTAGAAAGTTTTCCAGAACCCTTCTGAATTCTTTATTTATCTCAGTTTATTATTGTTCTGTTAATTATTTACTTTAAATTTGGGCCTTTTTAACAGTGTATATGCGCCCTCACAATATCAAAACACAGAGAAATTTGCGTGTCACTATTAACGTCTTCAACAAGACTTCCTAACTACATGGGTAAATTTTAGAGGAATTGTGGGTCTAGAGGTTGGCGGCAGTATATCAAAATTTTAATTAGTCTTGACCAAGACGTCATTACACCGTCACCTGCTGAGGAAGCAATATAAAGTGTATGCATGCATGATGCTTTTTCACGGTGATTTGCTTCAGTAATAGTGACCTAATACAGAGCTGTGAATTTGTGGAGTTTATAGAGGGCTTGCTCAAATGCAATGCTTCCACACCTAGAAATTGGATTTTCTGAATGACGACCTGAAATTACCTGAATCCAATTGCCATTTCCCAAAATTTGCATCAAAGCAAATCGCAGACCTCTCCTCCCATGATGAAATGCTCTGATTTAGCTTACTTCTCCTGACAAGTTATGGATTATCATTTTTTAACATTTTTTTATTTTACGAAAGCAAATTTGAATTGTCATTACTCTCGTAGTATTTACGTTTGCACTGGTCGCATTGAAGGTACAACTTTAGTGTTTGGGCCTACGTACTCAGTACAACTATTAATAGTCCTGTAATGCATCTTTAAACTCAAGGAATATGTATGTATTTTCCTGTCACAAATGATTATGGCAACACGTTTAGGTCATTTTTAGTTATAAAACTCAATTCCATCCAAAATTTCCGCAAATTACCTGGAATTTTCTGAGTTCGCGAAAAATTTCCCGAAATCATCCAATATCACGAAATTTACCGTTTTCCGGGAAATGTCCTTAAAAGTGGAACATGAGTGTAGCAAAATTAGGTCTTAGAAAAGCTAGTTGAAGTGAGTTCAACAATCAAAACGAGTCTGGAGGTAAACAAACCGAGCTTCCATAGCTAAAATCTTCATTACCATGGTGAAGTTCAGCTTTCTCGTTATGTATAACTTGTACCCGACAAAAACTTCCTTTTCCAAAATCCTCCCGACCCTCTGGCAAAGGGCCGTTCGGCGAAACCAAACTTGAAACTGCGTCACGAAGAAGTATATACGTAAAATTAAGGACAACACTTGACCCGACAAAAGCTTTTACAGCCCGAGGTTTTGAGGCCCAGTTTACTTTGGGGAATTGAATTAGTATTTTAGACCGTAAGTGCCGTAATGAATGAATTATTCCGGTGCGCTTTCATCAGTCCCCAACACACCACTAATCTCCCATCCAAGTGGACTAAAACATATGAACAACAAAGTTTGGAAATTTTTTTAACAATAATTTTCATTCTTATGTATCACACAATGGATATACCGCTAGAACCATGTGGCGCAGCTACAAGGAGGTAAGGGGGCAATTGCCCCCGAGCTCTGAAAAGTGAAAAAATCGGAAATTTACCATAAGAGGTACCAGTGAACTACAATACGGTTTTCCCAACTTTTCCTTCATAAAAATTCCAAATTTTTTCCAATATTTGTAATTTTTGTTTTTTAAAAACAAACTTTTCCGCGCTTTTCCTAATCATCCCAAACTGCAATCACTAATGCAGTCACTACTCCCTCATAAATCACTCTGGTAAAATTTTCCGGACCGCTTCAAAGCCGTTTTCCTAAATTACTTCAGGCTCTTGATTTTGAAATATTTTGTCTAAAGAAGGCAACAAAGTTTCGGAAGCTTTTTGAATGAGGCCTGGTAAGCCTCAATCCGCACTCATTAGATATGAGTGCTCTTCTTGTCCACGGGGGACATCCCCAGCTCTCTATTCCGACGTCTTTCTGTTCTGACATCCCTATTATTGCGAAAAGTCCACAATGAATTTGTGTTAGAGAAAAGTTAGGTTAGAAAAAGCCACTACCTTAACATTGCCCTTCATCCATGCATTTGGAATAGTAGAGACGTCGGGACAACAAGACTTGGGAAGGTAGAGGTGTAACCTGCCCTTTTCGTCTTTTAACATAGTGCACTCAATCAAGTTGGTTCACTTCAAAAGAGTGTAAATATGGGCACAAATATTTTAGTGATAGTAGTCGAGGACCCTGACAGATATCTTTAACAGCTCTGTATTTCCTGCTTCACAAACTAGGGAAAGGTTCTTCTGTATTACTTTGTTTTAAAATTTCATGTAAAATTACAGCTTTTTCAAACATTTTACTGATACCGTTCTTACCTCTGCAAAGAAGACCTTAATCTCTAAAGTGGTGTTTAAAGGGGAAGTTTAAGCAAAAATTTTATTTTCATATTTGAAATCAACTCAGTGTGGTGAAACTTCCATTCAAATCAAAAATGAGATATCAGTAAATGACATAATTAAATTTTTGTTCCGAAGGTGATCTTAAGGGCAGCAGAGGTTATACCCTTTCCTCACATTGACAAGTAATGTTTTGTTTCCCTTTGTTTTTTTCAGGCAGATGTGTTTACCTTGAAGGTAATAGGAATAGAACACCTCTGTGGGGAACAGCGGCGTAACCAGACCTGACTGGGGGGGGGGGGGGGGCAATAGCATAGAGGTTTCCCGATTTTGTACAAGTTGAGCTGTGTTAGTTTGTGGGTGTCTTAAGGCCTTAAGTGAAGTGTTGGGGGGGGGGGGCAACATTTTTGCACCATGCAACTCACCCTATCCCATTGACCAAAAGGTACATTTTTATGCTAAATTTTTTCGCTTTTTCTACGAGCAAAAACAAATTTTTTCAAATAAATCTGATTTTTTTTCTTAAGTGTGAACACTACTGTATAAGACACGTACCGAAAATTTGGGTCCTTTTTACACATTTGTAAATATGGAGCTTGTATTGAATAAAATAGATTACATTCAGGGTTTCCTGTAAGAAAATTTGCATTTTGTGGGGACTATCGAAGAATCTGCGTTTCCCATTAGCATGAATCTGAGATAGCATGTCGCCTGAAGATCGTGTTATCTCAGGAGAGCGGATTAAGGCTTCTCGACGACATTAAGAAAACTCTCGAAACTTTGTTGCCTTTTTTTAAGACAAGAATGACAGCCTATATTGTAAAAAATTTTAGGGAAACGGAACTGTAGCGGTTAGGATCAATTATCCACTGACTGCTTTAAGAGCGATCACTTACAGCTTTAAGGGTTGCAATTTAAGGCGCGCGAAGCGCGAAGAAAATTTTGCCTTTTTTAAAAATAATTATTTTGAATATGGATCTTTTATCAGAAAGAATTCGGAATTTTATGAAGGAAAACTTGGGAAAACCCGCACTGTATTTGACGGGTGTCTCAAATTGTAAAGTTTCGAATTTTTCACTTTTTCTAGTAAGGGCACAATCGCCCTGCCTCCTGTAGCTACGCAACTGCTCTGCAACATTGAACATTGATAAAACTTTGACACTTCAATAACTAAAGATTCCACCTACAAAGACTAAAAACTGCCAGGGTTGAAACTTATCTGATGACAGCAGGTGTGTATGAGAGCATTTGAGTACGGTAGGCCAATGGTTCCCCTGCCTAGAATATGAAGTCTTGCTAGAACAGTAGAAAGACTATCTTCAGCTGGCGCGGAGCGAACAAAAAATTTTGAAAAATCGCGACCCCCAGACAGCGGAAACTGGCATGTCTCGGGCTTGTAAGTATTAGCTAAGTTTTTCGATTTTTCTTGCAAAGTGAACACCACTATATTAGTGATTTATTGTGACGCGCGAAGCGCGCCGAAATTCCTGCCCTTTTGAAACAAAAATTTGTTGATATGGAGCTTATATTGCAGAAAGCATTGGATTCCGGGTTTCGTGTGAGGAAGTTTAAATAGTTGGGGGGGGGGGGGATTACTGAGGAACCTGCACTTCCTTCAAATATTGGTGGCAAATCTGAGAATGATTGCTTTTCTTAAGTCCTCCCGACTGTCTGGCAAATAGCAAGAGTGGAAAGTCTTTCCTCCCATTAAGTGGAACTCAGATATTATTTTGTTAACTTTAGGCGACTAAATGAATGTTCATACATTTTTCTAAATGAATTTTCATATATTGACCAAAAACAGTGTTCCATGAATGCAGATTAATCTTGCTTTTGATGTTATAGTTGGCCCACTTTTTTTCTTTTCTCATTACACTCTTTTTTTCCTTTCCTCTTTCTTTCTTTTCCCTTCTTTTCCGTTTTCCTTTTTTCTTCTATCTTTCTTTCTTTTCCTTCCCCTCCTTTTTCTCTTTTCCTTTTCTCTTCTTCCCCCATTTCCTCTTTTTCCTTTCCTTCTTTCCCTTCCCTCCCTTCCCGTTTTTTTCTTCCCTTCCCATTTTTTGCGTCGGGGGGGGGGGGGGCAGTTTGCAGGATATGCTCAAGTTCATTTTTTGATGAAAATGTGACAAATTTATCAGCTCGTATCTTGTGTTCACAAATTGGATATCAATGTATATAGGCGGCGGAAGATGTTTTTTATTGGGGGCACAAATTTTCGGTAGCCGACATAATGGTGACACCGTAAGGCGTCCGGTTTTGTGCGAAGCACAAAACCCCATCGGCGTGGGGTCCAGGGGCCGCTTAAGGACCCCTGGTGGGGTTCGGGGGGCCTGGTAGGGGTCCATGGGGGGCGGATACTTTTGTAGGGGGTGGCTGGGGTTTACTATCTAAGCGTAGCGCCACCATCAGTTGGCGCGGAGCGTACAAAGAAAATTTTGGATTTTAAAACCTCCCAGATGGCTGGAAATGGCATTTGCCAGGTTTATTTATCTCTAATTCTGGTTGGAAAAATTTGTGATTTTTTTGAGATTAAAACACACTTTTGAGGTACTGATTAGCTCAGTTCATTACTCCACTGGACTATGTATCCTAGGATCGCAAATCCAGAATCCTGCTGAATGTTGAAAGCAGCTGTTTCAGTTCACGACTGAGTAAGGTATTTCCAGAGGCGTAGGGGAGCATTTGAGTTTGGGGGAAGAAGATTTTAACCCGAAAAATGTAATTCTGCCCGTAAGACAGTCAAAGCGGAGCGCCACCACTAGTTGGCGCGGAGCGTCCAGAAAAATTGAAAATTCGTGCCACTCAGACAGTCCAAAATGACATTTCCCAGGCTTGTAAAGGGGATCCAAGCAGTCGTTTTTATAAGTTTCAATTCCAGATAAACGCACGTTCGTTCCAAACTAAAATTCAGCCAGAAAGACTAAGCGGAGCTCCACCATTGGTTGGCGCGAAGCGTACAAAACATTTTTAAATATCCGACCCCTCAGACAGTTGAAAATGGCATTTCCCGGGCTTATATGGGGATCTAAGCAGTCGCTATTTTGAGTTTCCTTTTGTAAAAAATGATTACTTGAAACTTAAATTCTGCTATGAAGCAGTCTGAGTGGAGCACCAACATAAGTTGGGGTGAAACGTACAAGAAATTTTGAAAAATCTGACCACTTCAGATAGTCAAAATGTCATTTCCTATGCTTACAGGGGGTCTTAGAAGTCGCTAACTCGAGGTTCTATTTGCACAAAAAATGTTCACTTGAAACTAAAATGCTGCTAGGAAGACTATCTGCGCGGAGCTTCACCACTGGCTGGCGCGAAGCGAGCACAAAAGTTTGAACCAGAGTAGCAGAGCTACTGTCGCTCAACCCTTCTTATGTTATCAGTGTTTTTTATCTTGAATAAATTTATTGTGTACACTTAACACATACTCAGACAACTCCAGGTGGGCAGACCAGCATGTGAACACTGTTCACTTAGCAGTTGAACTGTTTCAGGGATAAATCTCTACATAGCTAGTTCATCCTCTAACAGTGTACCTTAAGTCAAATATTTCACTCAAAAATACATTAAAGAGCATGAATAGTGAATGCTATCAGTCCAGCTCCCAGGACAATACTGAGCTGAGACATAAAATGTTGAAGCTTATTCACTTGAAACAAATTGATCTATTACTCAATACTAGAGCTGTGACTTTCTAGTTGTAAAACTCAAAAAAGGTATTTTGTTTCCTTTCAAAGTTAAAAAATATTTTTATAACCTGAACACCCCTGTTAACTTCCATGACATGTTGTACAGAGAGGACTAAATAACATTACATAACATTATTGCATACCAGAGTAGGAGTGCTGTCACACCTCTTGGTATAAGGTGCAGAAAAACAGAGAAAGACAAAGATAGTAATTTTAACTTACAGTTTAACAATGACATCACATGTCCTATGTACCATTTTAAAGTGAGTAAATAAACTTCAATATTTTATATCTCAGCTCAGGAATGCCCTATGAAATGAGATTGGTCTGTAAGCACAGTTCATGCTTTTATACATATAAAGATTTATGTTCTTTTTTTTTTTCTTTTTTTACTTGAGGTACCCTTTAAGATACTGCTGACTATGGAGGCAGAAATTAGAAACTTACAAGAAGTCATAGTACAAATGACCAGTTTGTGCAAGACAGTGGGGTAACAAATGAGGAAAGATAAGATACCCAAATATTTTTCCTACCCCTCCCTCAATTCTCCCTCCTTCCTCAGTCCCTCTCTCTCCCTTCCCACCATTTCCATATGTTTTCCTCTTCCTTCCACCTCTCAAGTTCGCCCCTCTGTGACATTTGTACACAAAAAGTAAAGTGCTGGAAGAAACTTTAATGCACCATTCATCTGATGGCTGATACTGCTGATTTGTGTCCATTCATGGAAGTACTTCTGGTCCATTCAAGTTGACATTATTCGGAATTGTAACAAGTATCATATAGCCACTTTTACTCCAGTTTGACCAGATAAACAAACTTGGTGACAAGCCAAACAGCATTACAGTGACCACACACTGTGGAAGTGTCCTCACACAGCAAAGAGAGACCTGTGTCATAGCAGCTCCTTGGTAATAGATATCAAAATTTCTGAAGGATAAGTAATTAGCTGACAAATAAATGACTGCTTTGCAGACTATCTTGATTATGTAACAGTCTGAGACATTTGAGGGGAAAATACAGAAAAGTGATGATTTCTCCAGACTTTTTTCACCAAACCACTCCAAAAAAGATAGACCATGCTTATGCCAATCCTCCACTGGAAAAATCAGACAAATCTGACCAGATTTGAAGGCAGTGAAACTTTTTAAAGTGGGAGACAGACATTTTGACCCCATATACAGTATAACATAAGCTCCACCCACTGTTAGTGGGCTGAGCTAAACATCGGACCCCTGAGACAGTCGAAAATGACATTACCCAGGCTTATAGGGGGATCTAAGCAGTCGCTATTTGATCAGAAAATTACCAGATAAAATGTATCACTACCAATCGATGAAATGGTCGGGCATATTTACGGGGGAAACTACAAACCGGAATTGAAAACATGCTAATGAATTTTACTCTGTTGCGACTCTTGGCAAAATTCAATATATATTAAAATTGTGTGCCCGAACATCCGACTATATATGATTTTACTTTTGAAAAAATTAGGCCTATGGGGATCTTATCATTCGCTTTTTTGATCAGAAGAATCAGATAAAATTTA
This sequence comes from Holothuria scabra, assembly GCA_037179385.1. NCBI lineage: Eukaryota > Metazoa > Echinodermata > Holothuroidea > Aspidochirotida > Holothuriidae > Holothuria > Holothuria scabra. Next base: position 25,204,357 of record CM074190.1, on the reverse strand, counting down.
CCACTACCATTGGATGAAATGAAGTGGACGACTTTCTTCTATTAGTAACACTTATTGACAGAATTGTCACGTTACACGGTGTGTTGAAATGCATTTTCAAGCAGACTTACAGGAAGACATTCTCACCCTGCATCATTAAAGTATCGAAAAACAAATTACCCTATTCTCATAACCATTGCCCGTATTTGGCTATAGAGCAGGATAGATGGCAAACTTTGAGGCACCTGAACACCCTCCTGTCCATCCGTTGAATTAATTTGGCAACTGAAAATGCCCCAGCATATTTTTAACCTTTGTTGGAATATTTGACCATTTTGGGCAAATTTTAGCAAGACTACAGTGTGAAGTTGAGATGATGAAAACCTTTTTTTTCACATTCTACCCAAATGTGTCACAGATCTTTTTTATTTGCCATGAAAATTGTACTTTAAATATAGGGTCTTCTGTTTTTCCGCAAAGATTTGAAGCTATAAAAATAATCCGCCATTTCAGGTATCGTGTTTCACAAGATTTAAAACAGTCTCAAGAATATTTTTTATTTTTAAGCCACAGGCTTCCCAAATGTGTCGCGACTTTTTTTTATCTCTTAACCTTTCGTAACTATGTTACCCTTACTAGGATACTTTTCCATTTTCGGGCAAATGCTTGAAAGAATTGGGATATTGGACAATTTCGGGCATTGTGTTGTGATTAACTGTGAAATAACGGTCATAGCTTTTTGAGCTAATAGACCCAAATATTCTACCCACCACACCAAGTATGATTTTGGAACGATTTTGTCCATCCACAGGAATTGAAAAAATCTCTATATGAGGTAGAAACATGCCAAGTGCTAGGAGCACACTTTAATCCACACCAAGGTAGCCAATTTTAGCCACTCCGAATCTGTTGGAAAATTATCCATCCTGAAACCCGACGAGTAAAAAGTCAAGAGATTCCAAAGATATGAAGCTTGTCACAGTCTACCTGAATTTATTCCGAAATTAAGAGTGGGGCACAATTGAAGAATACACTGCAACTGTTTGAAGGGTGAAAATAAATTCTCTTACAGGTTATCGTTAATGTGGGGGTCCAGGGGGCAAAGCCCCCAGAAGCTTTGCAACTTTTGCACTCTGAAAAGTAATATTTGAGCCAAAGAATAGCCGAAATGTAATAAAAGCAACTTAAATTTGTTGAATTACTGTTGAAAAAATTTATTTTGCGACATTCAGTCATGGGGGGGGGGGGCATTAACCATCCCAACCATTAACCAATCACCACCTGTACCTGCCTTTGGCGAGGAATAAAATATGTAAAGTTACATGTAAAAACTAACAAACAGTATCTGCTTATAAGTAAAGAACATCTTAGTTGAACACGAGGTGTAAAGAAGAACAAGAAGGCAAAACAAATAGCATTCACCATGGAAAATGTTTTATTTGTCATGCGTAAAAATAACAGCTAAACATTTACAGTGCATTTAATAGAGAAAGCCTATGCATCCAAAGTGTTAAAAATTGAAACATTTTTAAAATAGTTATATAAGCTACAAAATATTTTGGCATTTACAAGCGCTATTTTTCATATTCAAATATATAGACTTGTCTGAGCTATAAATTACTCTGCAATATTAATAGCAATCAGCTGGCAATTCTGGAGAATATTAAAAAAAAATTGGAAGTTACAGTAACAAAGACACCATGCATGAGTTTTACACACCATGATATAATGTGCATCAAATAAACCCTCTCTTGCTTTGGAATTTTGTCAAATAGCAGCAGGAAATTTTGGCACTGAAAAAAGAGATCAAATATAACCCTACTTTTCACAAGAAAGATTCCAATCGTTTACCACTGTCAATTAAAAACATATTTTACAGTAGAACTAGATATAGGATTTAAAAATTAGTAAACACAAGTTTATATTTCAGAGTACATGGATTTCAGCAGGGAGTGCACAAATTCTTCAAACAGAGTTCAATCCAATAATTATTTCCTGTCTTAGACCTATAAGTTGAAACTGGTTCTATGGTGATAATTTGCAGAATGTCCCTGATAAGGTACGTACCAGACATTTCAAAACAATTTGTTGATACCTTACCCTCACCACAGAGTTGCTATTTGGAAGGAGGAACATTACTTTGAAGTAACCTTTGTGTTGCAAAGATCACATAGTTATCATCAGCCTCTTGTATCTTTCTTGAAAATTCAATAATTTTACACTAGATTATATTGTGAAAAAAGATATTTTCTTTTTACTACATGTACAACATGATCAGTCTGGTGTATGATTACTGCCATAAAATTGTAATTCAGTTAGGAAGTTAATGTTTTGCATCTTTGGATGCTAAATAATGTGGATGAATGTGTGTTAATAAAGGTTTATGTAAAAGTAGAAACATTATTCTATACCAGTTCATTTCTGAAAACTTCTGAAAAATTTAAGACTGAGGAGATAAAAATAGGACTCCTGCCTCTGTAGTTTACTTGTATAAGCTTTGCACAAGGGACGCTCTTTGTGCAGGGCCAGAGGCATTTGACTCATTTTAACAACACAACAGTTTCTTGTGTTGTGGCTGCTAAGTTGGTATAGTTAGATGGAGTTTTATGGCCCAGTTTCCAACCAATCTTAGCAGCTAAGACCTTAGCTTGCAGGCAGTGTTTAATAGCTTATTTATTAAAGCATTGTTCTGAGTATGCCACTTACCACATTAATACTGTAATAACCTTGGGGGTGTGAAATTTTCAAAAGAGGGAGGAGAGGCATTTAGTCCAGTCAAATTTTCCCACCTGACCCATCAATGAAGCAGTGTACACGAAACAAGTATGAATAGTGTATTTTCAAACATACAACAAACGGCGAACAACTTGAGTAGATTTTGTACGTGGAGAGTGTGTACCAGGCCCTACATTCATTGCAAATATAATACCTATAACGCGAAATATAATTCAGTATTTAAATTTTGTCGTGACATCATTTTTGGTGGTCGTAAATGAGGTTCCATAGAAAGCTGGCAGGCTATTGTATACTGTAGGTATGCCATGTAACTTAGTTGGAAACATTGACTGGTCAGCAGCCTGAGTAAAGCATTTGAAAGACTCCTGTAGTATTATTTATAGTAGCTAAAGTAGGTTTTTTGAATGATGTAGAAAATCTAACAGCCCTCTACAGAAGGCCCAAAGAATTTGTGTCCTTTGCAAAATGTGTTATTTTCATGTTGCACTCATCACTGCTGTATTCTGATGAGGTGGTTACTAGTGACAAAAAGGTCACAGCTGGTTAAAGATATTGAGAATAGCTACTAAACATTTATAGTGCCATGAAAATATCTGCACCGACGCTGAAGTTGAATCATTTACTTCTTAAAATAGGGATAATAAGTACATGTTGGTATTTAAAATACAATCTTTCATTTTTAAATACCCTTGTATGAGCAAAATTCCACTGCAATATTAGCTGCAATTAGCTGGCAATTCTGCAGATCAATAAAAAAAGTTGTAGGTTACAGTAGCCTATAACAACAAAGACATCATAAAACAGCTCCACACACCATGTGATACTGTACATTAAGGAACCTTCACTTGCTTTTAACTCTTCAATGAGGAGAAAATTTTGGCACTGAAATAAATTTCACATATTATAATATTTACAGAACAAGGGATTCCCTATCTTTTCCCTTTCAATAAAAGACAAAGTCTAAAGATAAAGTCTAAAAAGTAAACAATCAAACCTTAGCTGTAACAAACTTCTTGTGTAAATTTCAGTTCGCCCTAGATGTAGAAAATTTCATCCTTCAAAAACACAATAATGAGTTACGTTCCCTACAGCTGAAAGAATGTTTTTCATCACAGTGCTATACCCAAATTTAAGGAGCCTATTTTCCGTATTCACATGGTTAAAAGAATGAATTTGTAAGACGACCAAAATCACGTTTATTTGAAATGTAATTACGTATTCATGTAAAATATCGACTAAGCAAAGACAACTTTTGTTAATGTGAGGATCAAATGATCAATAAATGAGATGGAAAAAAAAAAAAGTTTCAAACCAGTAAAACTGACAAAATGATCACTTTCTTTACTCTTCACTTACATTTAGAACACTTCTACATGATAGCATTACAAAAGGCATCAAATTTTTGTATTGCACACTATAACATAAGACACATAGTCTACTGTAGTAGGACTGTATTTGCATATCAACATTAAACAGACTATTCTCATAATTCATTATATAATACATAATATATGTTAACCTAAAAGCACTAATATCCTCAGTTATATAATATTTCAAAACAGATGATTCTCTGGTACAAATGAAAGCTGCAGGTATTATTATCAAATTTGGAAGATGCAAACAATTATAACTTAAGCTAAAGCTTGTACATTGCTCCAGAGTGCAGAATATATTGGTTTCAATATGACTCCTTTCTTTTTTAATTCACAGTTCAGTTGCACAAGATCATACAATGTTAATGTGCTGCTCATTCTATACAAGGAAAGTTAGTAATTACACTCAGTAAATTTTCACTCACAAATACTTTGAGATATCCAAGATACCGAAATGGGCATTACACAAGTGCCCATGAAAACATTCTATTCACTTCTTTGGCAAATGATTTACAAAATCTTGTTCCCCACTCCCTTCTTTGTCAATAGTCATGTGTACAGCTGCTGTGCATCTCTAACATACAATCCAGAGTCATCCCATCAGATCTTGCAATGCTGGTAAATGTTGAAGAACACTATGCATAAGGGCTGGTCAAACAGGCTCTTTTTTCCAAGATGAACCTGAAGTGTCCAGAAAGTATTTTCATTCACAGTCACAGTCTTTTTGGTGCATTAATGCGCAAAGTTCAGACTGAGGAGACTGTGGAAGGGTGTCCATACGATTGTCCAATTCCTGTTTCTGAAAGAAATACAACAAGTTTAAGTTGACAGAGAGTTTAAAAATTTCAGGGTTACTTGTGAAAGATTTTGCTTTTGAATATCATCAAATTGGCATGTGTGTGAAATATGATCATATTTATCACTTTTGATGAATATGCAAGAGCTATATATTCAGGTCAGAGTTTAAACCCTTCCACAAATTTCAATATGCCCTGATGACCAGTGTTGTGGTCAAGTGTATAAACTGGTGGCATTTGAAGCAACTGGGAGGACTGGAGTTAAATTCTTGGCCTGGTCAAAGGTGGGTTTTGGATCCAATCTGAGCTGGTCTTTAAAAAGATACCAACTTTGATCATAATTATTGAGTTGTTTGCCAACCAATGTGAAGTTGTCATTTACAAGTTATATGCTTTCTCATATTCTTGGTTGTTAAGGCATTACAAAATTCTGTCCCTTGAAAATGGGTTCCAGGACTTGGCCAGTTTTATAGCAACAGAAACCCTCAAGCAATAAACTGACACTAGTACTGCTACTAGGTACAGCCCAAACAAAGACGAGGGGCATAACTTATTACTGAAAATAAAAACAAAGCTTGCTTGTAATGGAAAAACCACTCTTTTCAAAATTTCAGAACATGGAGTAGCTATGATACCTTGTTTTTTTTTTAAGTTTTTTTTTAATTCTATTCCCATATTTCAGAATCAAGGTCATAGTATCTGTAATTACATCATTGATCAACTAGACTTCAAGACCTAATTATTATGTTTGGTTGCAATTGAATCTTTCCTTCAATAAGCTGTTCTATTAATCATAAGGTGAAATTTTTTGTCTAGTCTAGTCTTACACTCTGACAAAGGCATAAGTGGGGTAGGGCAGTTGAGCCCTGGTACTATTTACTGAAAGGACTACAGTGAAAATATGTCTGAAACTCTCTGACATAAGTAATCATGCTCTTTAATAATTTTAAGGACCTTTGTGACAGTGGCAACAACAGTGTCACTGTCACAACTTACACTTCATCTGCAGAATGCTTTCCTCATGCCTGCTAACCTCAAGAGGCCCCCCCTCAGAATTCTGCTCAAATTGTGACACTATACAAGGACTTGAATTTTGAGGGATGCAAGTGTGATTGCACACCAACTCTCTCCTCAAATCACTGTGAGGGGTGTGACTTTTGCACACCTAGATGAAGATGGGAGCTTATAAAAGTCTATGAAAGTTAAATAAAACAGCACACCTGCCACACTCCTTGCTTTCCTGAGAAGTGTGATTGTAACACACTTTGGGAATCAAAAATTCAAGGCCTGCTATACCACCAATGCAGTGTTTTAATATGCTTATATTTAACACTAAGAAGTGCAGGACATCTTAGCAGGTGTGGGATGACATGCTACATTTCTTTGAAATTGATCAATTGTACCAGCAGAACAGTAAGTAAGGGAAGAGTACTATATTAAACCGGTCAGTATGGACAGGTGGGCAAAAGAAATACATGAGTGACTTGGCCATAAATACCTGTTAGATAAATAACTCTACCCCAAATGACTGCAAACTGTTGGTAATTAATTGGAGTTTATATACCTCCATGATCTCAAATTTCTGCATACTCTCAGATGTGCATATAACAGAGATACACCACATTGACCAAAACTTACTCCATGAGTTTTGGAGCCAAAAACAACAGCATTCTTCTCAACATGACAAATCTACACACTAAATATAAAAATTGCCTGTTTGTAGCAAGAAATCAAACACAAAATTCTTTTTCTTGGATACAATCTGTTTAATTTTTGTCTAAGTTTCCTTCAATTTCCACCCATCATCTACATGTTCATTCATACCTAGTTATAATCATCAACTCAGATTGGTTCATTGCTGTCAGATGACCATTGATTTTCCTCCAAAGATAAACCACACAAATCACTGGCTAATGAATACAATAAAACCTTAATACGACAATACAGTACCCTAAAAGGTGCATCAACCATAATAGTCTTTTGACAGCATTCCCCAAAAAGTATGTACAGACTCAACAATTGCTGCATATATGCATGACTACTCTCCTACTCTAGAATGGCATGAACACTGCTTCTATACAATTTTAGTGCATGCTACCAGCTAGGCATGCCATATAGCTACACTACAGGGATAGTACATTTTAAACTTCAGTAAACTAAATCCACCACAAAGCATTTAAGGACTTATCCTCTCACCTCAAAGAACAATTTTTGCAGTTGGCCACAGAAATTCTCAGCAATGGTATACAATGGTTGTTTTGCTTTTCACAAATATTTGGCCACATTTTGGCCAAAATAACCACCTAAGAAACTATCAAGTTCAAAATCTGAGAGACACATGAAACAGAAGTTTATCAAGTTATATGATAGTATTTTGTATCCAGTGTGTTTGAGAAGATTGGAGAAAATTTCTTCATTTATTGTGAAACAAATTGAATAAACATTAGTAAAGTAAGTCTGAGACTTGAAATAATGCGGAGGACATTTTACCCTGTAAATGCAACAAGTTCTTCCACTCTACCCTTGCTTTTAGTACTGTATGTTTGTATTTAGTATCCACAGGGGGCAGGTCCCTATTAAGACTCCTTTCTAGACCTAAGACTGTTCTAGTACTAGTTCAGATATGAGAGACAGGATGAAGGGGGTAGGGGGTGGTCCAAGAAGCATTTCATAGAGGATCCCATTAACCATACAGGCAAGTATATGTTACGTTTTCAAATGCATTTTGCACCCAAGATTCAAAGAAACCAGTATGGGCACATCCAGGGATACTGCTGCAAATATAAAACATTTAATGGCTCAGGCAGTGTTTACCATACACTACCTTTGTAATCCAGCCTAGAAAACGTCCACATGGCAGTGACCACCTGGTGCTTTCCCATGTATGGTTTTTTCCCCTTGCTTTTGGTTTTCCTATGTAGAGTAGCCTGCTCTAAGCAGGCTATTGTGTTTGTGTTTCAACTTCTTCATTCAAATATCAAAAATCTTACTTTCGCTACTGTTAATAATACTATGGGTCTTTCAACGGCTTCACTGTTGAACAGTTGACGTTTCCAACTACTAATTTACATGGCATAACTACGGTATACAATAGCCTGCCAACTTTCTAGCGAATCTCATTTACGACCACCAAATATGACGTCACTACAAACATTAAAATACTGAATTATATCTCGCATAATAGGTAATATTAATGCATCGAACGTATGGCCTGGTACACATTTTCCACCTACAAAAGCTAATAAGGTTGTTCGCCGTTTGTTGTATCAGTTGTATGTACCAAAATACACTATTCATACTTGTTTCGTGCACCACGTGACCATCTCATATTTACTAAATCGTCAATCAAAATGAGGGATTCCTGTAAATGGAAACTGGACGAAGGTTTGCAGACTCTGTATATTATACTGTTTAGAGAGGTGTATTTTGATTTTGAGAGAGCGCCATCTTTCGGCTACTACAGAGTCTGCTCCGCAGGCTTTATGTAGAGAGGAGCCCTCAAAATGATACCGACATGGTCCAACTAAAATGAGCCCATATGAAATGCATAGGCCTATTAGAAAGCACAGGCTCACTTGCCAAGGTTACAACTTTAATTGAGACACATTTGGTTTTGTCACCAGAGTAAAGACTCCCTCATCAAAAATGTGTTGGGCAACAATATGCACGCACCCCTTTTTCAGACAAACCTCTGTACCCTCTGTAAAATTCATCAATGAATTCAAAGAATATATATGTATACCTCAAAATGTAGACAAAATTGCATTTAACTTCTTTAAATGACCTTTAAATACAATTCCAGGGGTAATGCCAACATGGACTACTCATAGAATTTTCAACCACAGCCACAGTTTCTCATGGCTATGTGATCAAGTGCTGTTATTAACCTTAACCTTTTCCTTCACTGGTAAGGCCAATGTCATATAGCCTACTGCTTAAGGACTAAAGATGAAGATCTAGCCCATAACATGACATCTCACTTGCAAGATGCCAGGTCAGGTCACAGGGCCAGAGGTTATTTGTGTCTTGGTAAAGGTACCTAATATTTTTACATTACCATCATTAAAAAGTTCATGTATACTTGAGTCTGGATCAGAGTTGTCCAACCTTTTACAGCAGTGGGTCACATGTTATGTTCATGATCGATGATAGGCCACATGCTATACTTGTTTTTTCATTTTTGTCTGAAGCCAGAGACAACAAAATGTAATCATCATGTGTGGAAAAACACAAAACCAGCAACATGGAACTTGGCATAAGTATGAGTCCACATTTCTACACATGCAAAATGTTAACAAGCACACAATTGTGCACAGGAAGAATCTCATAGTTAAGTGGGTTTCTATGAGAAAAAACAAACGGGTGTTAATTACATTATTTTAATGTATACTATGCAGTTTCATAGAATACCGGGACGGTTGGTCACGTATTGTAGCAGACAACATTGCCTAAAATTATCGTTAATTAATATGTTGGCTAAAAAATGTGGCACTTTATGCAGTAGATTGGGCTGGATGCAACCTTGCAGTGGGCCAGGCCGTGGTCCACCGGCTGGACAACCCTGCTCTTGGTCCTGAAAATTGGCAAGACAAAATTACATGGTATGTTGAAGAGGATGGCTTTTTATAAACAATTCTCTTCTTCTACACCAATTGAGTTTTGGCATGCCTTTTATGACCATGAATTGCTCAATATAAATAAAACAAAAGTTTTATTACAGTACACAACTACACATTATATTAAGAGAGCTTTAATACAGCTTGACTGTTGCATCCAACAAAAGACTCCTGAAATCCTAAATTTTCTCACAAGTAGAGCACATTTTCATTTTAATGCAGAATTTCTCTACAATTTCATATTTATGGATTCCCTGAGCTCGCCATCCTGGCTGTAAAGTCCTGCAGCCAAGTGTAATTCACAAAGACATTCCAGTCACATTAAATGTGGAGAAGTAGGAGAACTAAGTATTAATGCAGACAAGTACAATAGACTTTTACGGTTAGTTTGGTGATCATTTGGAAAAATTCATCCTATGCCTTACCTTGTTAAAAACTGTTATCAATACCAATTACATGCCCATACAAGTGTTTAAAAATAACCCTGAAGGTTGACATTCGAAAGCAATTTAGCTCATATTAAACTGAGAGGGGATTAAGCCCTTCAATGTATCCTGAGTAATTTGATTCCCTTGGCCAGCACTTATTTTGGAGTTTTATGTTAGGTACAGTATTACTTAAAGCCCTAAGTTGTTGGGCTTCTATTGTACCATAATACTAGTAAGCAAAGCTGCTGCTCATAGAAGCAGCTAATTGGAGAAATGAGCCAGTGGTGGGGTATTTTAACTGAGAACAACAGTTTTTCCCTATCTTAAAGCACCAATGGTGCAGAAGTTCATACCTTTAACTGAGGTTCCCTAGGTTGTCTTCAATAGTACAAATGTCATTGGACTTAAATGACCTCAAATCTCATACACCCTGAAGGCAGCTTCCAGAATGTCACAAAAATATTCTGTGCTACCTTTAGTATAAAATGTGCACACCCCAAAGGCATCACTGAGTGTCATAATGACAAACCATCATTATCATTGCACATGAACATTTATAGCTTATTTAGTTTATGAGATGAGATTTAAAGACACACCAACACGAATGTGTTATAAAGTGTCAGTCAACTCGATAAAAAAGTTCAAAGTTTAAATTCATTTTCAAAATGGTTCAAGTTAAACGTTTGGATTCCCTTTAGTTGCGTCTTATGACAGGCAAGAAATACCGTGGGCATATTCTACAGCCCCCAGTCCACAAGGGGACATTTACAGGAGTTGAAGGCATTTTGCAGATCATAAAACAAGCCATACAGTAGGGTCCACATTGTACCTTAAAACAAAAATTCCAGAGAACTATAATCACTGGTTACCAACTCTTTTAACATTAACTGAAGGAAAGTTAAGTATTTTGCAATATCTCAGGCTTTGATTCCAATATTCCTGACCAGTACCACTATTAACAGAATGTTATTATCACAAACCATTCAAAACTGTACAAGCAACTGGTAAAGGTGAAGCATTTTGTAGAATTTCATACAATGGGTCATACCTGTATGCCTCACATGGGACTTTTCAAGAACTCTCTCATACACAGATCACTAGCCAAGCACTATTACAGTCTTTTCAATGTAAACTGAACCAGCACTAATGGCAGGGAAGTGTTATGTATTTTGCAATATTTTACAAAAGGAACCCTTGGGAACATTTGGGCCATGGATCAAAATTCCTGAACAACCTGATAGTACCACTCATTAAGTATCATGGCTTACCATCAAAAGAGTACAAGATTATATCTGTAGGAGGATCATTTTGTAAAATTTCATTACATGGGCCATAGGACCCACAACAGACATTGGACCAAAAATTCCTGACCTGATAAGCCCAATACCCAAAGAACAGTATGTCCAGGTTTTGAAAAAACCATCAAACTAATTGAAGGAAGTGTAATTTTGAAATTTTTCACAAATAAGACCCATCATGGGCCTTTGATCCAAAATTCCTGAACCCCCCCCAGAGGTATCATTATGACAAACCATCAACAGTGTAAGAGAGATTCAGTAGGAGGAGAAGCATTTTGTAGAATTTCATAAAATACTGTAGGCCATACACCGCACAAGAGCCCTTCGATCAAAAATTCCTGAACACACCAGATAGCCCACTACCCAAAGAATTATATCCTGCTTTCAAACAAACCATGACATTACCTGAAGGAAAGTGTATCATATATTTTGAAATCTTTCCTTTTCACAAAGTGGACTGCAGGGCCCACCTTGGGTCTTGGATCCTAAATTCCTGAACACCCAGAAGGTACCACTAATTGAGTATCATTATGACAAACCATCAACAGTGTACAAGATAATCTGTGGGAGGAGAAACATTTCAGAGAATTTAATGAGTCATAGGGCCCAAAGGGGACCTTAGGCCCAAGATTCCTGAACAGCCAGGTAGCTTACTACCCAGAGGACATTATGTCCAAGTTTCCAACAAACCAATGAAAACATGTAATGGGAAAAGCATTAGAGAGAAGAAAATGTGAAAGACAGACAGATCAGCAGATAAATGATGATAGAGTGATGCTGTATGATCACAATAGCTTGCACCAGCCTGCTGATATGAGCTAACCAGAATGTTGAGCACAGCTATCCGCAAGATGTTAACGCTTCCATTGCGTCCTGGGTATGACGTTAAACTGCATCCAGGTTGTGGCTTCTGTTCTGTTCAGCCAGTCTAGAGCAGGACCACTCTGTGTTTGCCCTTTGGAGGGCGTAATTGTCCATTTGGGACGTTTAGCTCCTTAAGGGAGCAGAACTCCTCCAGGAGTAACGTTTGGTTTTCGCCGATTGGCTCTTCGCCAGAGAGTCGAGGGGACTTTTAGAAAAAAGCAAATGCAAAACTGCACTGAGGTTTCGATGATACACAAATGTTCCATTTCAAATAATCCCATCATGTACCATTATCTTCTCATTCAAATGTTATACTAACATGTTCAAAAAATAATTTTGTTATTCCACATGACCTGTGACCCCACCACCAAAAATAGGGATCATCTTCTTACCATACCTATTGATATACCACACATGTTCTATTTAACTCTCCCACCTTGAAGCGGCTCATTGAGTTGGTTCATGGGATTCAACAAATATTTCCAAACCTGTTAAGTTTTCTTCACATACCAATGACAAATGGTCAAACTTAAACAATTCCCATGTGCTACATACAAATAATTGTTTTATGAGTGAGTATTTAACGGTTCAATTTGGTTTTCAAAAATTCGTGACCAGACACTTTTTCAAATTATGCACGAAACCTTTAAGAAATGAACCAGAAAGCCAAAAGGCTTAGTGATTCCTTGCCATTAAATACCTTACCTGCTTTCAAATTGACAGTGTTTGATAGATTTTTCTTTACATTTTAGGCACAGAATTTTCGAAATTTTACCGCTGGTGACCTCAAATGACCCTTGACCTCTACAAAAAACAATAGGCTTCTTTCTCTGAACATAACAAATCTATATACCTAACATGAAGATTGTCAGTCACTCCTATCTGAAGATATCATGTTTACAAGCCATTGTCAAAGTTTTCACAATTTTACTGCTGGTGACCTCAAATGACCTTCAACTTCTACCGAAAACAATAGGCTTCTCTCTCTCAACATGACAAATCCATATACCAGATATGAGGAGTATCGGTCACTTCTATCTGAAGATATCCTGTTTACAAGCCATTTTCGGCGTTTTCGCAATTTTACCACTGGTGACCTCAAATGACCTTTGACATCTACCAAAAACAATAGGGTTCTTCCTCTCAACATGACAAATCCATATACCAAGTATGAAGAGTATCTGTCACTTCCATCTGAAGATATCCTGTTTACAGGCCATTTTGGGCGTTTTCACAATTTCACCACTGGTGACCTCAAATGACCTTTGACCTCTACCAAAGACAATAGGGTTCTTTCTCTCAACATGAAAAATTTATATACCAAGTATGAGAAGTGTCGGTCACTCTTATCTGAAGATATCATGTTAACAAGCCATTTTCAGCATTTTCGCAATTTTAATGCTGGTGACCTCAAATGACCTTTGATCTCTACCCAAAACAATAGGGTTCTTCCTCTCAACATGATGAATTTATATACCAAATATGAGAAGTGTTGGTCACTCCTATTTGAAGATATCATGTTAACAAGCCATTTTCGGCATTTTCGCAATTTTACCGCTGGTGACCTCAAATGACCTTTGATCTCTACCCAAAACAATAGGGTTCTTTCTCTCAACATGCCGAAGCTATATACCAAGAATGAGAAGTGTCAGTCACTCCTATCTGAAGATATCATGTTAACAAATCATTTTCGGCATTTTCGCAATTTTACCACTGGTGACCTAAAATGACCTTTGATCTCTACCAAAAACAATAGGGTTCTTCCTCTCAACATGACAAAGCTATATACCAAGTATGAGAAGTGTCGGTCACTCCTATCTGAAGGTATCATGTTAACAAGACATTTTCGGCATTTCCACAATTTTAAAGCTGGTGACCTCAAATGACCTTTGATCTCTACCAAAAACAATAGGGTTCTTCCTCTCAACATGATGGATTTATATACCAAGTATGAGAAGTTTTGGTCACTCCTATCTGAAGATATTGTGTTTACAAGCCATTTTGGGCTTTTTCGCAATTTTACCGCTGATGACCTCAAATGACCTTTGACCTCTACCCAAAACAATAGGGTTCTTCCTCTCAACATGACAAAGCTATATACCAAGTATGAGAAGTGTCGGTCACTCCAATCTGAAGGTATCATGTTAACAAGCCATTTTCGGCATTTCCACAATTTTAACGCTGGTGACCTCAAATGACCTTTGATCTCTACAAAAAACAATAGGGTTCTTCCTCTCAACATGACGGAGCTATATACCAAGTGTGAGAAGTGTCGGTCACCCCTATCTGAAGATATTGTGTTTACAAGCCATTTTCGGCATTTTCGCAATTTTACCGCTGGTGACCTCAAATGACCTTTGATCTCTACCCAAAACAATAGGGTTCTTCCTCTCAACAGGACGAAGCTATATACCAAGTATGAGAAGTGTCGGTCACTCCTATCTGAAGGTATCATGTTAACAAGCCATTTTCGGCATTTTCCCAATTTTACCGCTGGTGACTTCAAATGACCTTTGATCTCTACCAAAAACAATAAGGTTCTTTCTCTCAACATGCCGAAGCTATATACCAAGAATGAGAAGTGTCGGTCACTCCTATCTGAAGATATCATGTTAACAAATCATTCTCGGCATTTTCGCAATTTTACCGCTGGTGACCTCAAATGACCTTTGATCTCTACCAAAAACAATAGGGTTCTTCCTCTCAACATGACAAAGCTATATACCAAGTATGAGAAGTGTTGGTCACTCCTATCTGAAGATATCATGTTTACAAGCCATTTTCGGCATTTTCCCAATTTTACCCCTGGTGACCTCAGATGACCTTTGACCTCTACCAAAAACAATTGGGTTCTTCCTCTCAACATGAAAAATTTATATACCAAGTATGAGAAGTGCCAGTCACTCCTATCAGAAGATATCATGTTTACATGTCATTTTCGAAGTTTTTGCAATTTTAACGCTGGTGACCCCAAATGACCTTTGACCTATACCAAAAACAACAGGGCTCTTCCTCTCAACATGACAAATCCATATACCAAATATGAAAAGTGTTGGACATTCCTATCTTAAGATATCGTGTTTACTAGCAAGTGTCACAAACACACATACACACACGCACACACACACACACACATACACGCACACGACGTCACCATCGCATAGATTCCTTGCCTGCCTATGGCAAGTCAAAAGTAGGAATCATGTAAACCTTTTTTATAAAGTGGACCCCTCTCATGCCAGGGCAACCCTAAAAAACAATGGTACAATTAAGAAATAACATAATGATGGTTTTGATGGTTTTGTATTACCTGCAAAAAGTCTTGAGAGTTCACAACACTCTAAATTAAGGACCCTCCCCCATCCTTTCCAGCTGAAAGGTTTAATATTACTGCATGCTTTATATCATGTTCTAGAACAAACAAAATATTGGTAGGAATTTAAGAATAAAAATAAGAAAGAAAACATTCACCACTGCACAGCTAAATTTCCCAGTACTTAGGCCTATCCTAAGGATATTACACAGAAACACACATGTGTAGAATGGGTTCAAAATGTACATGGTATACATTAGGCAACAGCAAAAGTACCAAGACATTAGACTTGATGAAGAAAATTACATCATAGGGAAAAACTTTACACCTAACACTCACAAAAGTACTGCAGATTGTTTTATATAATTGTTTTTTACCAATGCCTTTTAAATATTTTTGATGTTCTTGGCCAAGTGGATTTTTGTTGATCCTCTTCAGTACTCAATCCTGCTTTGTGAAAGATGTAGCCTAGGCTAGGCCTAACTTAGGCCTATGTTAAGCCTAGGCAGAAAGTACTAGCCCACTTGCCCAATCAAACCAAACAATTTTGGCCTAAACTTCTCAGTTTAGGGAGCTAAAACACTTTGAGATTTAAACAAAGACCCTTAATGTGTGAAAAGAGAAGGATTTTCATAATAGCGGAATCGAGAGTGGAAATGGGAATAACTCCACCTAAATGGCGATACTTGGCATCTCTGAAGAAACCATCTCCTAACTTCAACCCATTTACATTCCAAATACAAAATCTATCCAAGTTCCGTACCTTGAAATATTGTGTTAACCGGATTTTCCGGACTTTGACCCCCGGTGACCCCAGATGACCTTTGACTTTTGCCAAAAACAATAGTGACCCTCTCATGACTATAACACATCCACGTGCCAAATATGAAACCTATCCAAGTTTCCTACCTTGAGATATTATGTTAACCAGATTTCCAGACTTTGACCCCCTGTGACCCCAAATGTCCTTTGACCTCAATCAAAAAGAATATGGACCATCTTCTGACCACAACGCATCCACATATCAAATATGAAATCTATCCAAGTTCCCTATGTTGAGATATCATGCTAACCCTGGTGACCCCAGATGACCTTTGACCTCCGCCAAAAATGATAGGGACCATCTTCTGACCAAAACACATCCATGTACCTAATATGAAATCTATCCAAGTTTCCTTTCTTGAGATACCATGTTAACATGATTTTCAGACTTTGACCCCCAGTGACCCCAGATGACCTTTGACCTCCGCCAAAAACAATAGGGTTCTTCCTCTCAATATGACACATCCATGAATCACGTTTGAAAATTGACATTCCTATCCTGAGATATCGTGCTTACAAGCAAAGTGTCACAAACACACACACCTACACAGGATATACCCATATTCAATGCCTTACGGGGTTTACAGAACTGTTCCCCATAAGGAAATGGTCGGAATTCCCCTTAAGCCATTTGAGCCATGCTGCTTGTGAATGCCATGAGCGAGGGCGGGCTCTTGCATATCACATGACAGAGCTCATTGCAGTGTCCGAATTTTTGGGTAGCTACGGCAGTTACGAGCTCCGCGTGAGAAAGGAAAGGCTTGAGCTCTCGTGAGCAGCTTGTACTCGCTAAGGTATCGTTTACAGGCTCACATACACACACACATACATACACATGCCATCATGATTGCATAGGTTTCTCTTATCATGGAAACCAAAAACTGACAGATTTGATTCCAAGTAAATAATTTGTCATGAAACAAAAACAAATTTGTTGAACCTGCTACGTAATATTCCTTTTATTGCCACACACTACTAATCCAGATTCAGACTACATATCAACAACAGAAGCGGGTAGTACACTGCAAGGCTAGTATTAAACTTTCAAGAACACTCTTGGAGTGTGCCATTCACAGAAAGTAATGAAAGATACTACATGTGACACAACCACCAAACAGTAATGTTCATCCTTATTCCCTTATGTAAGCTAGGATAATTAACTGTGCTTGATATTTAATTTGCCTACCTGCACTGTATCCAGCAGAAACAACAAGATCTTCACATAATGATATCCGTTCGATCGAATCATGACCTGATAAGAGTGAAAGTCAAGTCACGTGAATTTTCTCTTGAATTATCAGCTAACCTCTTGACTTCACCTTTATTCAGCTAAAAAGACAGATTGGCCAACAAGTAATATTTTGTCATGAACAAAAACAAATTTGTTGAACCTGCTTTATAATAATATTTTTATTGACATACACTACTGATCCAGATTTAGACTACATATCAACAACAACAACAACAACAAATTTCAAGAACACTACTGGAGTGAGCCATTCACAGAGAGTAATGATGGATACTACATGTGACACCACTACAAAACAGTTATTCATCCCTATTCCCTTTTGTATACTAGGATTATTAACTGTGTTTGATATTTTCAATTTGCCTACCTTTAACATATCTAACAGAAACAACATAAGGTTCAGTTGATGATCTCCGTTCCATCCAACCATGACCTGATAAGAGTGAAAGTTAAGTTATGTGAATTTTCTCTTGAATTATCAGCTAACCTCTGAGTTCACTTTTATTCCAAATCACACTGACACAGAAATTATCAAAATATTTTTTGGAGATTATTATACACCACCAGTGCAGTACAAAACCAACTGTCCCTTCATTAAGAAAAAATTTATCGTCAAAAGGTATATTGAAACTTAATAAAGTACCAAACTGTTCTTCAAATCTTGTACAAAGAAGGGAGAGTCCTGAAACTCTGGCCTGTACTATATTGATCATTAATAGGTGTTTCACAAAAAGTTGCAGCCTGTTTCTGAAATCTTCTAAAAACTTTATAGACCTATGAAAAACAGAAGTGAAGACAAACACATCTTTCATATTCCTACATCCTATACCGAAAGAGTGAAACAGTCTGAGAAACAAAAACCTGTCTTCTTTTACCAAAATAAATGTATGAACTGAACCATCCCTCTTGCAGGAAATTCTTAGAGCTAAAAGGCATCATTCAACAAGGACAAGCAAGGAATGAAATGAACTATTAAAACAGGGAAGTGATACTTACCAAGCCTTTTGAAGCAACTTATCCAGACAAACAACACTAGGATCATAATGATTACAAATACCAATGCTGATGTCAAAATAGGAAAGATTTGTTCACTGTTTCCTCTATGTTCCATGCATGTGGCTGAAAGATGAAATAACATTAAATATTAAGTTGAAGAGTGAGAACACTGAGGACCAGAATATTATTTACTGATCATTTTTATACACAAAACCTTGTTTAAGTATAGTACATTAAGTAAATGTGAAAATTAGTAAAAGTACTCAAAAAAGAACTAGGCAGTAGAACAAGCCAGAGTTTGGATAAAAGATCTTGTTCAGGATGGAGATCTTACATATCCATTATGGGTTGCCACTAGAGGATTTATTTTCCTAAGGTATTTATGGAATTTAGTTGTCTTTGTTCCCTTGTCACATAAAAGAATAACTTTACTTGACAGTTACTTTAAATGTGACTGTGCTTTACATCCCTCTGTGGAAAGTTGGAAATATTTCATATGTCCACTCTAAATTGAAGATGGAAATGCTTCAATGATGTGTTCAGAATGATTATATGAATAACACCTTTGAGTTTATGATTCTCACATATACATATGGGTACCATTAGGAACAGAGCTGGAAGCTCTTGTAGAATATCTCTCCCAGGTAACAAACAAAGCATTGAGACGTTGCCTTTCAAATCAAGATCAAGAAAATTTTTCCAAGCCGTAAGACTGAGAGTTCATCATGCAGTAAACATTTGGCAAAAGTCAACAAGTATTGACTAAATCCTTTCTTATACCTGGAATGATGACCACAGCAGTGGATTCTGCTTTCATAATATTTGCAAGTGGTCCATAAAGGTGACATTTGATGACTATCTCTTCTCCACACAAGATATCCTGAGAGGAACTGAACTGAACTGTTAGCACAGTGTCAGAAGTTGTACCCCTCTCTTTGTATACTTTCTTTTGATCAAAGAATGAAATCTTGTTTTCATCTTCTGCAACCCATTTAAGGGTGACATTGGGACGAGCAGCATACACAGCACATGTTAATTCTGTGGTATTTTCCTCTTTTAAGACACAAACGGATGACGCATCGTTGCATCCTAAAATCTGTATGTATGGTGGTGATGGTGGGACTGCAAATGAGAGAGGTAAAAACCAGATAAAATCTTTACTACAATTCCATGACTGGCCACATAAGCAATGTGCAGTCTTCATTAAAATGAATAATTTACAAACTGAACTTGTTCACAATACCTCATAGAGTGAAAGGTAATTTCAGGGATTGCATAGTATAAATCTCATTTACTCCTTCCATATCCGTTCTTATTCCATACAGGGGCACTTTGAAAAGGATGTTTATCCACAGTACAATTGGTAAAAATCATGAACCTTACTTTCAGGACATTCCGGAGCCAAATTTGATTCAATCATTAAAACACACTTTTTCACTGTAAATTTACAACCTTGACATGTTGGTTTTAAAGGATAAATATTGGATCTACTGTACATTTCACGAACATATAGTGTGAATGGTTCTTACTCAATAACTTCAAATTTGTCATTTCAATTTCTTCCTTCTCTCCATCTCCATAGATACAAGCATAGATCCCTTCATTTTGTACTTGTGGAGATGAAAATATAAGACTCCCTTCAGTAGATACTTCCACATTGTCAATGCCACTGACTGTTTCTGTCTTCACAAGTGAATGGAAGCCAATTACTTCAGGTTCATTGTTGGACAGGATTCTTTTCCAGACCACATAGGTACTGGCTGAGGCTCCACAGTGTATTTTAAAATGTTTATTTATTTCCATGTACTGCACCTTGGGTCTCATGTCAGAAAATGATATACTGCTTGAAAAGTCTAAAAGTATTTCCTTCTGTTTCCTCCAGTCTGATAAGGGCCATTGGGCCATACACATCAGGAAACGGATCAAGTTACGCTGGTCTTGAAGTGAATGTAAAGTTGCTGTGGAACTGTATGTGCCATTGCTATTTTCTGTCCAGTCTGACTGTTGCATTTCAACATGTTGATATCCATCACCTCTCTGTTCAAACCATTTAACTTGTACTGGTGGTCTAGCTGAACCAAAAGAACAGGTAAGTGTTTCTCTGTTCATCATACTGTTGAAGTACCCTTGATGGCATTCCTGACACTGAATGGTTGGAAACTGATCCCTTTCAGGAGAAGCTGTAAAAATCAATCAGAAAGCCAAAAGAATATGTGACTGCTTGCTGCTGAAAGTTGACAATGTTTCATAACACATCAACATTCCGACTATGAAATTTATTCAAACTTGCTTCCTTGAGATAAGTAATTTGCAAAATGGTTTCAAACTCTGACATTCGTTGATTCCACTTGACCTTGGATCTTCAACAACAACTTTAAGATTTTTCTTCTCAACGTAAAAAACCCACACACTAGGGACCAGAATGCAAAACTGCATTGAGGTTTCGATGATACACAAATGTTCCATTTTAAATAAACCCATCATGTACCAATATCTTCCCATTCAAATGTTATACTAACATGTTCAAAAAATAATTAAGATGTGTTAACACAACGCAACACAAACTTCTCAGTTTAGGGAGCTAGACACTTCGAGTTTTCAATTTTTCCCAATGTCAAGAATTGTCACGGTCGAATACCATCAATTTATTTACTTTCCACCCATATACAAATCATATGGTAAACTTTTTACGATGTTCCATCGTGGAAATTTGGGCAATCCTCTAGCAAGCAATAAACACTAAAATTGAATGTGTCCCGAGGTGTGATTGGCTGAAAGTATGTAATCATTGGTGCATGGAACCAATCACAAGGTTTTAAAAGAGATTTTCTGTCAAAGTTCACCGAGTCTTCTTAGCAGGTATTGAGTATGTACTATCCTTTGTTTTTAAGTAATGCAAAATATAGGAGCACAGTGCAAGTACTTGTGCAAGATACGTCCCCCAAGCAGGCTATGTTTCAGCATGCATCTGCTAAAATCTTTTTAACTTTTCACAATGTTGAGTGTTCAACAAAGGTCCTTAACGTGTGAAAAGAGGAATTTTTGGAAGATTTTTGTAATTGCAGATTAGAGGGTGGAAATGGTAATTACTCTACCCAAATCTGGATACTTGACATCTTTGTAGGGACCACCTCCAGACTTTAACCCATCCACATATCAAATATGACATCTATCTGAGTTCCCTACCTTGAGACAATGTGTTTACCGGATTTTCAGACTTTGAACCCTAGCAACCATAGATGACCTTTGACCTCTTCCAAAAACAATAGAGACCATCCCCTGACTGTAACACATCCACATGCTAAATATGAAATCTATCCAAGTTTCCTATCTTGAGATATCAAGTTAACCATATTTCCAGACTATGACCCCCTAGCAACCCCAGATGACCTTTGACCTCTTCCAAAAACAAAAAGGACCATCTTCTGACCATAATGGGTCCACATACCAAATATGAAATCTACCCAAGTTTCCTATCTTCAGCCTTTGACCCCCGTGACCTCAGATGACCTTTGATCTCCACTAAAAACAATAGGGACCATCTTCTGACCATAACACATCTACATACCAAATATGACCCTTACTCCAAATCCAGATATGGATTGGTATGTGGATATATCTGGCCAAATAAAGCCTTTGTATGGCCATATCAAGCCAGATATCAGCCAGATTTAGATGTCTTGATATAATATATAGTTTTATATGGCCATACCAAGCCAGATATAACTTGGTTCAAGAAAAGCCCAGATATGCATATAAAGTTTTATATGGCCATATCAAGCCAGATACATATTGATGAAATGCCTTCCCACGTATGCAAACAAAGTTTTTTATGGCCATATCAAGCCAGATATAACTTTATTCAATCCCTGTCCAGATATGCAAATAAAGTTTTATATGGCCATATCAAGCCAGATATAAATTGATGAAATGCCTTCCCAGATATGCAAACAAAGTTTTTTATGGCCATATCAAGCCAGATATAACTTTATTCAATCCCTGTCCAGATATGCAAATAAAGTTTTATATGGCCATATCAAGCCAGATATAAATTGATGAAATGCCTTCCCAGATATGGAAATAAAGTTTTATAAGGCCATATCAAGCCAGATATAACTTGATACAATCCCTGTCCAGATATGCAAATAAAGTTTGATATGGCCATATCAAGCCAGATATAACTTGATTCAATCCCTGTTCAGATATGCAAAGTAAGTTTGATATGGCCATATCAAGCCAGATAAAACTGATTAAAATACCATGACAGAATTACATATAATATTTTACATAGCCATATTAATACTTTTAGGTTTAATTTGTGTACCTATCCTGCAAAAAGACCCTCTCTGGAAGCTGAACAAGTATTAGCAAACCAAAATCAGAACGTTGAAGCCATATTCAGCCATATTATACTAACATATGCAAATGACTTTCCAATGTGGGCGTGGTCAGGAATTTAGGGCCCTGATTTTCGTTTTATTGTGATTAAGGAAGTAATATGTGAAAAATCATGAAACCTTCAACAAAATTTATGTTGGGATATTGCCCCATATGATAATTTAAACCAACAATGAAGTGTTAACATTTAAAAGTAGGAATTTCAAAGCAGTTTTTTTTCTTCACTATTAAGTATTTTAACAACTTCAAATACTTAAGTCAATGTTATACAATGGGCATTAAACTGTGTTATAGATGTTCAGATAGCCCTTAACATTGTGCTGGCTCAGTAGGCTTCTGATACGCTTTACACAAAGGTAGTGCCCTTATAAATTTTGGTCCAGTCATATATGGTCCAGATATGGGACATATATGCACCATACTTGTCTCCTTAATATGGGATCAATACAGTAAATCTTTATATAAACCAAATATGGCACATATCTTTATATAAACCAAATATGGCACTGTTTTATATGGGATCATTATGGAATAGCTTTATACAAATCATATATGGTATAGCATTATATGGTTCATATCTGTTCCAGATAGAGACCTGATCCAGATAAAATTTTATCTGGCCCATATGTGGATTAGATCTGGTTCTGGCACAGAGCTAGGTTATATCTGCCCAATTTTTTATCAGGCCCAGATATAAATCCCATATCTGCAGCAGATATGGGTCAGATATGACATCCATATCTGGCCCATATATGGAATTTCATATCTGGCCCATATCTGGATTTGGAGTAAGGGGAAACCTTTCCAAGTTTCCTATCCTGAGATATCATGCTAAAAAGATTTTCAGACTTTGACCCCTGGTGACTCCAGATGACCTTTGACCTCCACCAAAAACAATAGGGACCATCTTCTGACCGTAACCCATCCACATCATACATATAAAATCTATCCAAGTTTCCTATCTTGAGAAACCATGCTAAAAAGATTTTCAGCCTTTGACCCCAGGTGACCCCAGATGACCTGTGACCTCCACCAAAAACATTAGGGTCCTTCCTCTCAATATGGTGCATCCATGTACCACGTTTGAAAACTGTCAGACATTCCTATCTTGAGGTATCGTGCTAACAAGGAAAGTGTCACAAACACACACACATACACACACACATACACACGCAATCATGATTGCATAGGTTTCTCTTATCATCAAAACCAAAAAAATGTCCAAGTTTCTTAAGTAGATATATTGTCCTCTTCACCATGCCCATAAACATAATAGTGAAATCTATTCAAATTCTCTGGCTAAAGAAGTTAGTTAGTTAGATGGGGTTTAACGGCACACCAACACAAATGTGTTATATAGTGTCATTAAGTTAGACATAAACATCTCTGGCCAAAGAAAAAAAAGCAAGGATTTAAGATTTGAACACACTCCTTCCTACACTCGATGGCGACTCCAGATTACCTTTGACCTTCACCAAAAATGATAGGCATCACCGTCTCACCATTAGGCATTTCACATATTACATGTGAAATATATCTTAGCTTCCCTAACTAAAATTTTGTGGAGGCATGACTTTAAAACTTTGAACCCTTGTGACCCCAAATATAAGTTCTTCCACCAAAACAGATAGGGAACATAGAAGATAGACTTAATCTAGGCAATTTACATGCTTATTATGAACCTTCTCAAAGTCTCTACTGCTTGCTTCTGTTTTTGCCCAACGTTGCCATTACGCCAGGATTTTGCCAAGTGAACGATTTACATTACCTTGGTCTAAGGTAGCCTAGTATATTTGTCTGTCTAGGTCAATGAGATC
This sequence comes from Holothuria scabra, assembly GCA_037179385.1. Classification (NCBI taxonomy): domain Eukaryota; kingdom Metazoa; phylum Echinodermata; class Holothuroidea; order Aspidochirotida; family Holothuriidae; genus Holothuria; species Holothuria scabra. Next base: position 25,179,671 of record CM074190.1, on the reverse strand, counting down.
CTTCAGTCAGAACCCCCATTAAACCCCCCTCCCCCCCCCCACATCATGAGCCCTCTCAGCATCATTTGATCACAATTACCTACCTTTAATGGGTTTTAATAACGAGAATGCAAAACTGCATTGAGGTTTCGATGATACATTAATGTTCCATTTCAATTAATCCCATCCTGTACCATTATCTTCTCATTCAAATGTTATTCTAACATGTTCAAAAAATAATTTTGTTATACCACATGACCTCTGAGCCCACCAAAAATAGGGATCATCTTCTCACCATAAGCATTCACATACCACATGTGAAATCTATTTAAGTCTCCCACCTTAAGATGTGTTAACACCTAACAAGGTTGTCATTCACATTTTGACCACCAGTGACCCTAGATAACCTTTGACCTCCATAAAAGCCATAGATAGATAAATAGATGGAAAAACATACATACAGACAGAAAGCTATCTTGAAATATTGCAATTTCAAAAGGCTTCCAGACTTCCAAAAATGACTCGAAAAATAGGAATCATGCAAACCTTACTTTAAGTGGACCCATCTCATGCTAGGGTAAACCTAAAAAACCATAGTAAAATTAAGAAATGACATGAAGATGGTTTTGATGGTTTTGTATAGATACAGTATCTGCAAAAAGTCTTCAGAGTTCACAACACTCTAAGCCCCCCGCCCCCCCCCATATCCTTTCCAGCTGAAAGGTTTAATATTACTTTTAAGGCTTTGTTGAGGGTTAGATTACAGTGCAGAGGTTTGCAACCCCATTAATACCGTAGAGTCGAGACATTATTTTGCAATGGCACTTCTGAACAGCTTCTCATAACACTAATATATATGGGAGAATTTCTGAAGTTTTCACTTGCTGCCGATACCACCCTGCTACCAAAATATGCTGCTGCATGCCTTATATCATATTCTAGAACAACTAAAATATTGGTAGAAACTTAAAGATAAATATGAAAGAAAACATTCACCACTGCACAGCTTAATTTCCCAGTATAGGCCTAGCCTATGGATATTACACAGAAACATACATGTGTAGGATAGGTTCAAAATGTACATATATGCTATACCTTAGGCAATGCCAAAAGTGCGAAGACATTAGCCATGCTGAAGATTTTCAGATTTTGACCCCCTGTGACCCTGGATGACCTTTGAACTCAGCCAAAAACAATACGGACCATCTTCTGACTATAATGCATCCACAAACCTAATAAAAAATCCTTCCAAGTTTCCTCCCTTGAGATATCGTGGTAACAATATTTTTAGGCTTTGACCCCCAATGACCTTTGACCTCCACCAAAAACAATATAGACCATCTTCTGACCATAATGCATGCACATACCAAATATGAAATCTATCCAAGTTTAATCCCCTTAGATATCGTGGTAACAAGATTTTTAGACTTTGATCCCTGGTGACCCCAGATGACCTTTGACCTCCCCAAAACAAAAGGGACCATTTTCTGACTATAACGCATGAACATACCAAATATGAAATGCATCCAAGTTTCCTATCCTGAGATATCATGCTAACAAGACTTTCAGACTTTGATCTTCTGACCATAACGCATCTACATACCAAATATGAAAACTATCCAAGTTTCCTCCCTTGAGATATCGTGTTAACGAGATTTTCAGACTATGACCCCAGTGACCTCAGATGAAATTTGACCACCAAAAACAATATGGATTATCTTCTGACCATAACGCATGCACATACCAAATATGAAATCTATCCAAATTTCTTCCCTTGAGATATTGTGTTGACACGATTTTCTGACTTTGACCCCTGGTGGCTCCAGATGAAATTTAACCTCCCCCAACACAATATGGACCATCTTCTGCACATAACGCATCTACATACCAAATGTGAAACCTATCCAAGTTTCCTATCCTGAGATATTGTGCTAACAAGATTTACAGACTTTGACCCCTGGTGACCTTTGACCTCTGCAAAAAACAATGGAGACCCATCTACTAACTATAATGCATCCACATACCCAAACATGAAATCTATCCAAGTTTCCTACCTTGAGATATCGCATTAACAAGGTTTTCAGACTTTGGCCCCTGGTGACCCCAGATCACCTTTGATCTCTGCCAAAAACTATAGGGACCATCTACAGACTATAATCCATCCACATACCAAACATGAAATCCACCCAAGCTCCCTAACTTGAGATGTCAAATTAACAATGTTTTCAGACTCTGACCCCCGGTGACCCCAGATAACCTTTGACTTCCACCAAAAACAATAGGAACCATCCACTGACTATAATGCATCCACATACCAAATATGAAATCTATCAAAGTTTCCTACCTTGAGATATTGTGTTAACAAGGTTTTCAGACTGTGACCCCTGGTGACCCCAGATGACCTTTGACCTCAGCCAAAAACAATAGGGACCATCTACTGACTACAATGCATCCACATACCAAATATGAAATCTATCGAAGTTTCCTACCTTGAGATATCACGTTAATAATGTTTTCAGACTCTGACCCCTAATGACCCCAGATGACCTTTGACCTGCACCAAAAACAATAGTATTATCTCCTGACCATAAAGCATCCACAAACCAAATATAAAATCTATCCAAGATTCCAAACTTGAGATATCGTGTTAATGAGATTTTCAGACTTTGACCCTTGGTGACCCCAGATGACCCTTGACCTCCGGCAAAAACACTAGAGACCATCTACTGACTATAACGCATCCACGTACTATATATGAAATCAATCCAAGTTTCTTAACTTGAGATATCACATTAACAAGGTTTTCAGACTTTGACCCCTGGTGACCCAAAAAGACCTCTGACCTCCACCAAAAACAATAGGGTTCTTCCTCTCAATATGGTGCATCTATGTACCAAGTTTGAAAACTGTCAGACATTCCTATCTTGAGATATCGTGTTAACAAGCAGTGTCACAAACATACACACACACAAAAACACACACACGTACGCCATCATGAATGCATTTGTTTCCCTTATCATCGAAACCAAAAAGTGTATTTTGGACATCAAAGAGTATTCTCTTGAAACTATTCAGGTTCACACAAAACAAGTTAAAACGTGAGGTTAGGCCAACTAACATTACTTGTTACTGTGTTAGGCTAAGCCTAACATTAAGTACATATTTCAGCTTTGTCCACATTATTACAGTGCATTGGGTTGCACCTGTTCAATACTCCTGAGCTTACATCCTTCGCTTGGCTAGCATTATTTCATCATTTTTTAAACAAGTAACGACGTCCTAACTTGTCCATAACGAGCAGTTAGTGTGCTGTATTCCATCGAGTCAATCACAGTATGCTAGGTATGGTTAATACATCGACAGGCATAGTATTCTGTTCGTCCAAAGAATGTCACATCTGGTGCGAAGAGTCAATCACGTGACGTGCTGTAGTGAAACAGTTGTTGTCGAGCAGTAAAGCAACAGTGCAGACATACAGGCTTATTGTGTAAATTGTACTTTGTTAACAACATGCAGCCTTTTTTAACTTGTAGATAATGACCAGTTTTTATTGAAATATCCAGCTTTCATGATCAGATGGTCTTACGAGAGCTTGTCGCGGCGGGAATTCACTGTTTCCTTTACATGGCTTGTAAATTGCAATGGCCAGTCTTGCACAATTGGCCTTCTCCAATAAAAAGCAAGTCACACTTCTAGTTCTCCTAGATTTAAGTGCTGCCTTTGATACCATAGATCATTCAGTACTGGAGGTGGTATTGGAAAAAGATTATAGCATCACTGGTGATGTACTTGCCTGGGTGAGTTCCTATCTTAGGAATCGTACTCAGCGTGTGCAACTTCAGTCAGGTGTTATGTCTGAATGGCGATCACTCCATTATGGTGTGCCCCAGGGAAGCTGCTATGGTCCCGTGGCTTTTTTGTTGTATGCCAGCCAATTATTTGCTGTTATGCAGAAGCATTTACCCCAAGTTCATGTGTATGCTGATGACACCCAACTTTACTTAGCTTTTAACCCCAGTCAAGACACAAACCAATGGAAAGCAGTTGCTGATATTGAAAACTGTGTGAGGGATTTGAGAGCTTGGATGTTGTCAAATAAACTAAAAATAAATGATTCAAAGACTGAATTTATGCTAATTGGCTCCAAATCCAGTTTAGCCAAAGTACAAGTGAATTCAATCCGAGTAGGAGAGTGTGTGGTGCAAAAAGTCCCGTATGTGAGGAATTTAGGGGTGTGGTTTGATGAGCACCTTGACATGCAGCTACATATTACCAAGCAATGTCAAAAAGCTATGATGCATCTGCAAGCCATTCGTTCTATTAGGAAGTATCTTTCTATAGAAGCCACTCGGAGTGTATTGCATGCTTTTGTGACATCATGTCTTGACTATGGAAACAGTCTTTTAATTGGTGTTCCCAAGGTACACATAAGTAAATTACAGATAGTGCAAAACATGGCAGTTTGTTGCTTGCATAACCTTAAAAAATATGATCCTGTTTCCTCCTACATTTCTTCCGAGCACTGGCTCACAGTTGATAAAAGAATAAAGTTTAAATTGATGTTAATAGTCTACAAATGCCTAAATAATCAAGGGCCAAAATATCTCAATGACATGCTGATAAAAGATTTTAATGCCACTCACAATCTCAGATCTAACACTGACACATTACGATTGGTAGTTCCACGCACCACTTCCAAGTCGTATGGTGACCGTGCCTTTATGGTTGCAGGTCCTAGACTCTGGAATTCCCTTCCTTTCTCTCTCAGAAGTGTCTCGAATACCTCAAAATTTAAAGCTGGACTAAAGACTTACCTTTTCAACCTATAGTATTATCTCTCATTTATTACTTGTAAAGTGCACGTGAATGACTATGTCACATCGTGCGCTATATTAAGTCTAATCTATATATATACATATATATATATATGTAATAAAAATGGGTTTCTCGCTGTTCGTAGGCGAGTGTTCTGTGCACAGGCTCCCAATATTTTCGCATTCGCCTGAAATTATTGATATTCTTAGATTTCAATTCAACCTAGGTCTCACGAAACTTTGCCGGTTAGGCCCACAATCGTTTATCCTGAGGCTCTGGCAATAGCATTCGTGTACTGAACTCACTGCCAGACTATCATTGTTTTCACTCCAGCTGAAGTTTTCATGACCCAGGTCATGCAAATGCCAGGATGTTGGACTGACAGAATACAGTACTGTATTGTAGAGCTAGCTAGCTCAGCTCCAGATGCATGCAAGAGCATGACACTCCAATAGCACTACTTGCCTACACATAGTACCAAGTAGGTTGATGTGCCTGTGCAATCCCATGTATACTAGGAAGGTACCATACTTGCACTGCGAGCAGTGCAGGTCGGGTCATGATAATGTGACCTCTACTGTGTAGTCTCCGACTCCAGTCGCATTTTTAGCTCATACCAGGGTCCATCCATCTGTCCATCCATCGGTCTATCTGTTTGTCCACAATTTGGTCTGAATGCTTTTATTCCTGCATGCTTTCATGGATTTGTTTGAAACTTGGACATAATGTTTTGTGGGTAGTGGGCTATCTGGGATGTTCAGGAATTTTGGTCCCAAGATCCAACAAAAATCCCTCTTCTCCTACAGATAATCTCATACACTACTGATGGTTTGTCCTAACGGTACTATGGTAGTAGTTTTTATGGGGTGTTCATGATTTTTGGATCTGAGGTCCAGGATGGCCTGTAGGACCATTTTGTGAAATATTACAAAATGCTTCTGCCTGCCTTTGAATTATTGTTTAAAAAGTTGACAATCTGTAATAAGGATGCTTGGTTAGTGACCTCTGATTGGTAGGATGGAATTTTAGGTCCAATGCTCCATTTGGGCCCTTAGGCCCTTTCTATGGAAATCTGCAAAAATTCCTCACCTCCTACAAGTTGTCTTGTACAACTCTGATGTTTGTCTAAGTTGACACTCACTTGTTGGTACCTTCATTATGCACAGGAAGTTCGGTTCCATGACCCAAAATGTGGCCCTGAGGTCCATTTTGATAAATAATAGAGATATATTACAAAATATTTAAGCCTCGCTTTGAATTATTATTCTTAAAAGAGTTTATAGTCTGTAAAAAGGGTGTTTGGATAGTGATCTCTTAATGGTATGCTGGAATTTTAAGTCCAAGGCCCCATTTGGGCCCTTTTTATGAAATTCTGCAAAATGCTTCACCTTCTACAAGTTGCCTTGTACAACTGAAATGCTTCTCTATATTGACACTCAGTTGTTGGTACCTTCATTATGCACAGAAAGTTTGAGTCTAAGGCCCAAAATGTGGCCCTGAGGTCTATTTTTTTTAAATAAGAGAGAAATTCTACAAAATGTTTAAGCCTGCCTTTGAATTATTGTTAAAAGAGTTGACAGTCTGTAATAAGGATGCTTGGTTAGTGATCTGTGGATGGTATGCTGGAATTTTAGGTCCAAGGTCCCATTTGGGCCCTTTGGCCCTTTTTTATGAAATTCTGCAAAATGCCCCACTTCCTACAACTTGGTCTGTACAACTTTGACTTCTTCTTTACAATCACACTCAGTTTTTGGTACCTTCATTGTAAACAAGAAGTTTTGGTCTAAGGCCCAAGATGTGGTCCAAGAGTCAAAAAGCTCAAAATTATAGGTTTTCTTTTTTAAGTATCTGCTAAAATGCTTCAAAATCACTAAGCCAAAAGGCTTAGTGATCCTTGCAGCTGAAATTTAAGCCCACCTATTTTTTTCAAATTGACAGTGCTCCGTAATGTACCCACAAAGTATACATGCAAGGCATCGAAGCTTTCTACAAGAACTAGGGTTCTGCTCATGATATCACATCCACAACTTTGTGTGAAATTTTGGGACTCCCTTCTTGGTGTCCCAGATCTTCTTTTCAGAAAGCTAGGGGGATTTTCATGTGATGTGAATTCAGGCCTTATATATGATGGGGCGCGCGAAGTGCGCCGAAAAATTTAACGTTTAAGATATCTCAATAATGAAACTGAATGAAAACTAGAGAAAGGATAGGCCACTTTTAACCTTAGCTGAATAACGGTGCTCCCCTAAAGACATTGTAACTGAAGCACAAACATACTGTGGTTTCCCATATAGCTGTATAGTCTTTTTAGGTGACTTTCACAGAACCGTCACCTGTAAAGGGGTGCGCGGAGCGCGCCGAAAAATCGAACTTTTACTTCATCTCAATAGTGAAATTGAAATAAAATTAGGCAAAGAGTGGTCCCTTTTCACTACAGCTGAATAAGGGTGACCCCTGAGGATATTTGTATTAAGCAAAAACGTACCGTTGGTCTCCTGTAGAGTCCTTATCTGTGATGGGACTCGCAGAACACGCCAAAGAAGGACTACTTTTGAGACATCTCAAAAGAGAAATTAATGGAAATTAGAGAAAGGGTGGGTCCCTTTTCACTTCCGCCGAAAAATTGTGGAGCTCCAGATTAGGGTCAAATAAGATCATCATCCTTTCAGAAAGCTTGGGGCACTAGGTCAGAGAAGGGGACCAGAAGAAGACCGCCTCCCTGCCTCCCCTTTCACTAGTTTCGGTAGAGCTACAGCCCGGGCACTGGTGATATATTTCAGTGACAATGGAAGAGGTGTTCTGCAAGAAGTAACCCCGAATCCTGAAATATTTAAAACGGGTGCACGCGAAGGGTGTCAAGAAAAGGAGCGTTGAGACCTTTATTGAAAGGCTGTTTTTATTTAGTTTTCAATGCAGTATATGAACTGTTTAAACATTATACAACTTAATTAAGTATCACTCGCGTAGCTCTGTCAGTTTCAGTTTGTATTTTTGTAGTTAAAGCAACAAAAGACGTAAAAAACAAGTTCTGGAAAATGTGGGGACAAGTGCCCCCCCCCGTAATCCCACCTATTTTACATACATTCATGCATGTTTTCTTAATTGTTACACATTCTATTTAATGTTTTTGAAAGAAATACTTCAAAGTTTATTTCCATTCAAAAATTTTTATTTTTTCTCTCAATTACTTTATCAAAAAAAAATCTGGGGGGGCCTGAAGAAAATCTGGGGGGCCTAGGCCCCCCGGGCCCCCCCTCCCGTGGCTACGCCACTGCTTGATCATGGACAGCCTCTTTCAAACAATAACAACTTTCATCAAAGAATGGATTTAAAAACAGTAATCTTGTTGAAAAGTATCGAACTATCTTTTCCCGTGGCTGTGGGATCAGTTGTTCTTAATTAACCCTTGTGCTATGTGTGTGTATGCTTTCACAGTACCACACAATACCAGTGTCAAATAACATCGACCACAGTGACTCCGTGCACTGTTGTACAATGGGACAAGTGTTTGCCTGTTAAATAAACATTAACAGCCTTGCTTCAACCAATCCATGTAGAGTTATGTAAATGACGTTTCCGTAAGTTTTCTACGCAGTCGAACAGATTTGGTGTCCAACGCCGGCTGACATTGATTTTTTCGTAGCGATGCGGGCTAGCTAATCATTTGTTTGATGTAAACAATTAGTGCTGGCCATTATCAATGATTATTAAGGTGTAACTATCTGATACTCTATTCCCAATTTTAGTTTTAATTCTCTTTTAAACTCTGATGGCAGTAGGAAAAATTTACCCTGAAGATAGCCTGGCACATTTTGGTGACATTCTTTAGGTTGCCTTCAAGGTGAGAGAGTATAGTTGTGGCTATATGTCAATTGAGGTCATTTAAACAAGTATAGACAGCCTAGGAACTCTTTGAAGGTATGAGCTTCTGCACCATTGGTGCTCTAGTTACTGTATTTAAGTTGTTATTTTACTACAAATCTTACTACGGTGCTTTAATGCTCGTATTTCTTTATTTTACCCAGTCAAAGGGTATTCCCGTATTTACTACAAAAATCTGTACAAAATATGGGAAAACCGTACTGGTTGGCATCTCTGTATATGGTAAGGACAGCCAAAATTTACTTGACAGGCACCAAATGCAAGCATGATGCTGTTTCTACTCTTATTATTCTTACGTTTATATATCTTATATATTCTGGTTAAGTAAACAATCTATACTGAAAAAGTGATTGCACTTTGAAATAGTACCAGTATCTCATAACAATTGTGTGAACACTGTAGTGTGATGAAATGCAACTCTTGCACAGTGATCACTGTCAAGGGTCAGATTCCTCATTCAGGACTGGTTACTTTCTTTGGCCCAGGACTTTCTTCTATTGCTACTTTTTTCAATAACAAGAGTCCAAGGGCTATATGGTTCCTTGCATTTAAGATGGTTTGGTATTTTGGGAGTAGTAAGAAAAGGCATATGCACCTTCAGCCCCAATGATTTTTGACCTTCACCAAAACATAAAGTCACATTAAATTTCAAAATCATACAAACACTTGCAAGTTTGAGAGAAACTGATTCTTTGATTTTTTCCCACCGATTATACTTCCGATTTCTATGTGACAAATGCACACACTCATCCATCACCATTCACAAATAGAGCAGTGATGCTGCAGAATCTCAGTACTTCGTGGATGTTAAGAAGACAAAGTTTCCATATTGGTGCGCTGATGATATTTGGTATACTGTAAATATACAGTCCTCCTTGGTGTTTTGCACAAAAGAATATCTATCTACTGTTAATATCCTGATGCATTTCATGTTAAAAAGTGATCAAATGCATAGAGAACAATTTTTACAATAACACTGTAACACTAAGTGAGGTATACAACATTGTGCACCATACTGAAACCTAGTAAAGCAGAAATAATTAACCTGCTAGATGCAGATCAGTGGCATCTTCTAATAAATCTGACAGTCCAATGACAGCTGTTTTCCTTCTGCGTTTCCCACTTTTTTCTCTCAAATCACTCTCCCTAATGCTATTTTTACAATCTCACTCAAGTATTTTGGTATTTCACAACTTCTGAATGCGTGAGAACTATTTCTCTGCTGATATCTTGAGTGTAATTTGCATTGTTACACTGTCTTTGTACATGGTCAGACTAAGCAAGATTATCTTACAGTTACTTTGCACTTGATTTAGCAGAGGTGTGACACCATGCCTCGAACATCTGAAAGTTCAACTACAGAATGTAAACATTCTCAGTCAGTAGGTATCTGTGCCTAGCAACCAAAGTGCTGTGTGCAAAGAATGAAGTTTCTTTGACAACTGAAGAGTTTTAACCATAAAATTTGCCAAAATAACTTTGCAATTATCACTTTTCTAGTGTGAAAAATGCAAGTCTTCTGCCTCCAGACCCAAGAACATGCTCTCAAATTCTCAAAGAAATTGACCACTGATCAAATCACATTACCTTGCTCTAAAGAAATTTCATCCACTGGCTAGTGTGACAGTTAAAATATCTCAATACATGTTATGTATTGAGATAAAAATGTCCTTTTCTTGAGTTTGGGGCAGTACAGAAGGGTATAGTTGTCACTTAACTATACCCTCCTGTACTCCAATCACAGCTCTTTTCCATCTCAACAAATCCATCTCAACAATTCAAATCCAGAGCATATAAAGGAGGCACAAAGGTCAAAAGGTCAACTGAGGTCAAAGTAGGTCAACACATGCATTCTATTGGAACACAACTGCCCATTATGTAATCTCCCGATATCACTTTGTTATTGAGTTATTGCACCATATGCCAAGCATTTTAATGCATATAACACACACACACACTACTAACCTTTCACTTAAATAACTCAGGTAAGAAACATCTTAGGAGGGTAGAACAATTGCCTTTTTTGTTCATCTCTACTAGACGAATCCAGGTGACACAAAAAAAATCACAAAGTGAGGTCAAAGTAGGCCAATATGTGCACTTCACTTAGACAAACAAAACTTTTCCTATATTACTTGCTTATTATCTCACTGCATACCTCGAATTCCAATGCATATCATCTAAATGTCAATAACTCAACATAGGAACATGACAGAAGGGTACTGCCTTTTCGGTTTGTCTCAAGAGGAAGGTTCCAGGCATCACAAAAAAGTCACAAAGGCCAAAAGGTCACATGAGGTCAAGTGTGGTCAAAATAGGTCATCAGATGCACTTCACTTAGACAAACACAAATTTCTATTACACCACCCCCTAAAAAGTTTCATTGGCGAGCAATATTTCCACCTCATACCAATCTACTCCATTCTAAAATTATGTTACAGTTTGAGCAATGGACACCAAGTTAGAGCAACAAACAGAAATTCACTTTTTGCCCTTTGGTGATCCCCGGTGACATTTGACCTCCACCAATAACATTAGGGCTTATCTACTCAACAACAAACACATACACACCAAGTTTGAGAAAAATTAATCATTGAGTTATCACACCACATACTTCGTATTCCAATCCGTCTCATACACACACATACATATGTTCCATTGTTACACAAGGAACCAAAAATGATTCAGATTTCAATTTATTAATCATTTGAAGTAAACCCAACTGAGAACTATTTTTGGTTTCCCGAAAGGGAAAACTATGGAGCCACTCTTCTTCACCAGGCAAAACCTTGAGAGGGACTGTGGATTGCAAAGTCCATATTGACTATCACAAGTCATCCATACAAATGAGCGACGGTGATTACTTTTACCGCATGCTTTTACAATATTGCTCTACACAGTGTTTCTACAAAACAAAAGTCAAAGACTTTTTTCTTACTTAAAATGTATGGGGTCTTCAAGTGTTTAATAATTTAGAAATTCGTAAATAACTTTGAAGTTCACTCCATTCTTGGAGTAACTCCTCTAAGCCTGCCATTATAAGCCACACTCGTTGTCTTAGATCAGACTAAAACAATGTACACATATATAGCTACTAATGATATAGGGCAGGTCCAAGCTATTTTCACTGTGATGTACGGGACATTTCAGATATGTAAATGTGTCTAAAAGTTATGAAGAAGTTGGCATTCAAGAAACTTTTAGGCATACACAATTGTTGCAACTGTCACTTTAATTAAGAAGGAATAAAAACTTTTTACACCTCATTAATTAGGTAAGATCTTAATTAAAAGCCAGTGTGACGTAGGGGACCAGAGAATTTTGTGTCTTTGTGCTGAAATATTAAACCTTAAAATGCTCTGAAAGTAAAGGTGAAGCAATCAAGCTAATATCATCAATGTGTAGCCCAACCTTTTAAGTAATATACTGCACATTACTATAAAAGAATAAAAAGCAGTTTTGTTACTGGGGTGACACAAACAAAAAATATCTTGTGACGTACTGGACATGTGACGTACGGGACAATTTGTCCCTATACAAAATGTATTGGAAAAGCCTGATTTGGATTAAATTATGAAAATGCTGTACAGAAAATGCAAATTACTGAAAGAGTTGGAGCCCCTGTACTTACTCTAATGCAAGACAATTATCATACACATTGAAATGGTCATTCCTTTTATCTTATTCCTAAAAATGTGGCCACTTACGAAATTTAAAGTTGGACTGAATACAAGACTAATTTTTCTACTTACAGTATTGTAACATACAAACTTTCTTTACACTATTTGTTGTATTTCAGTAAATATTTGTTGTTGTATATTTGTATGTTGTAGAGTTGTATATAACTCTGTAAAGTATAGCCTACAATGTTCTAGGAGTTTGCAAAAATGGTGAATGACACAGTGTGTGGGGTGACAGTGTAGTTGGGGGCCAGGATCACCGTTTTCCAGTACAAGACCCTTGTTGGATGATTCAATGCAATATTGGAATTTAAATGAACCTAATTTTGCAAACTGTTATTCTCTTTAAATGAACTGTCCTCTTACATATATGGGTCATTCCACGAGGTTGGGGCACAAAGTGTGACTTTTGTGTCAAATTATGAATACATTGTACTGGGTGCAAACCATTGTTTTTTTCTTAATTATCCATCTAAACATAAATTAACAATGAAGACTGTCCTACTACAACAAATAGATATCACACAATGACATCAATGTTGATTTCATTTTTTCATCATATGTTATACTATGCTAATATTACCTATGTAACGAAGACACCATGTCTTATGGACCCCAACTACAAACAGATTGGCCTGCACTGGTCATAATCTACCTTGGCAATGTGATCAGAATTAGAAAATTCTTAAACTTTTACTTCCGTGTATGTTCCCCCCCAAAACAACAGAAATGGGATGCCAAATGATTTTTTTTGTGGAAAAATAAGTAGTACCCATGTAACAGAACTGTACCCATGTAACATGTGGACACCATGTACATACTTGCCTCTTACACAGTTTGTGTGCTTCAAATTATTACCAAATATCCATTAATATGACTGTGGCAATTATAAGTACATATATTTATATTCTTTGTGATCTGGGATTTTTGTTATACCCACGTATCATATGACATGTGGACACCATATGAAAATTCCATCAGTAATAGGTATTTTTTAAATTCATAGTTTGACTCTAAAGCTTTATTTGTTTACAGTAGTAACTTGCTGTTCTTTAACTATTGGAATGAGTTTGGTGGTGAGGGCATTTCAGTGGGAAATCATGTGACCTAACCAGAAAGCCAAAAGGCTTCGTGATTCCTTGCCACTGAAATGTTAGGCCTTTTTTCACATTGACATTGCTTTGCAATGTTTTTCAATTAACAGGGCTCCATAATGTGCCCACAAAGTACACATGCAAGGCATCCAATCTTCCTACATTGAGATCCCCCTTGCCCGTTGTGAACCCAAATAATATTTGGCCTCCACCAAAAACTTCTGGGACCATGTATTCACTATGTGCTATCTACATGAAAAGTTACAGGACCCTACAAGTGACCTTTCTTGAAAGACTGTGCAGGAAAGCTTGTCAGGCTTTGAACATGCTGACAAATGAACTTTGACCTTTGGGAAAATCAATAGGGATCATCTACTCAATATGACCAATCCACACTCTAAATATGAGCACAGTCACCTGTACCGTTCTTGAGATATTGGGTTTACGAAGTTTTGACCTTTTGACCTCTTGTGACCCCAAATGACCTTTGACCTCCACCAAACACGAAAATCTATAGGGATCATCTACTCAATACGACCGACCCACATACCAAATATGAGCATAGTTACATGTACTGTTCTGGAGATATCGTGTTCATGAGGTTTTGACCTTTTGACCTCTCGTGACCCCAAATGACCTTAGATCTCCACCAAAAACAATAGGGATCATCTACTCAATATGGCCAACCCACAAACCAAATATGACATTAGTCACACTTACTCGTCTTGAGATACTGTGTTTACAAGCAATTTCTAAGCAAAATTTACCTATTGACCTCTCGTGACCCCAAATGACCTTTGACCTCCATGAAAATCGATAGGGATCATCTACTCATACGACCAACCCACACACTAAATATAAGTATAGTTACATGTACTGTTCTGGAGATATCGTGTTTACAAGGTTTTGATCTTTTGACCTCTCATGACCCCAAATGACCTTTGACCTCCACCACAAACAATAGGGATCATCTACTCAATATGACCGACCCACATTCCAAATATGAGCATAGTTCCATGTACTGTTCTGGAGATATCGTGTTTATGAGGTTTTGACCTTTTGACCTCTCGTGACCCCAAATGACCTTTGACCTCCACGAAAATCGATAGGGATCGATCATCTACTCAATATGACCAACCCACACACCGAAAATGAGCATGTCACATGTACCGTTCTTGAAATATCGTGTTAACGAAGTTTTGACCTTTTGACCTCTCGTGACCCCAAATGACCCTTGATCTCCACCAAAAACAACAGGGATCATCAACTCAATATGGCCAAGCCAGACACCAAATATGAGATTAGTCACACTTACTCTTCTTGAGATACCATTTATATAGTGATGAGCCGATAACAGAGATATCGGAACTTTCAGATAATACATAACTCAAAGTTAGTATCGGCCCGATACCGATACCGATACCAAAAGAAAGACATCTTCCCCAATCACATGTTTTGTTATCATTGAAAAGTTATAATTTTATCACTACTGCACCTTAAACTTATTTTGAACTAAGTCTTCATGTTTCCGTTACTTTGTCTCCGTGAAGAATTTTCCGTGTTTCTGACAAAGTGTTTTAAGCAATCAATCACGATGTATTTGGTGTAAAACACGCGCCAGCCAAGAAACCCCGTTCGTAACAAACACATTTCGTCACCTACAGCCAGACTGTAAAGTTTTCTTTTGTGCGTGGGAAACATGAAAAAGAGTCGGAAAACGTGCGCAGATTGGAAAACCCAGCATACCAAAACATATAGGGGGGCATGCCGCAAGTACAGTATGCCACATTTATAGGTATGTGTATGGACTGTACAGTGTAATTCCCCTAGCTTTACTACGAAAAAAAACTTGCGAGCGGCATATGTACCTACATTATACCACAGGTGTTCTCAGCATATACATACACACTACAGTATAGAGAATGTGTTTGTACATGGATACTGCTGATAATGATAAGACTCCCTTACACAGCGCTAATCGTTCACTGGTTACGGCAGTTCACAGTTTATGTCTTCATCCGGTCCGGTGTGGGTTTTTTCATTTGTTTGTCTGTGCCCGTTTCTACGCGCGTAAAAAGCGGTTACGATACTTCATGAGATCGTACATTTTGTCTCAGGCATTGGTCTCTTGAGTTAGCTCTTTCAATCGAACGTTCGCGATCGTGAACACTGAGCATGCCGCTTTGCTGTACACAGTATTGGAAATTCCCATTGAGTTACTGTTACTGCACGTGGCGAAATTCACACAGTGAAACTCCATTGACATTTGTCGCGGGATTCGGAAGAATTTGACTTGCGTAAACGGACAACGGATTTGTATGGCGAATTGACTACAGATTGCACATTACGGTGCTTGCACTCTGCTATGGGTATGTACGTTAATTGTTGAATGTTAATTGTTTGTTACGAACTGCTTGCAAACTGAAAAACATACTGATTGCCATGGGCGTCCACAGGTAAAGGCAAGGGGGGGCACTTGCCCCCCCCTAAAAAATCAAAAATTTGAAAAAACATAAAAATCAAAGCAAAAACCCAAACAAAACGTGTTTTCCAAGTTTCTATGCCAAAAATAGGCTTTAGAAATGCCATTTCCGGCGATCTGGGAGGCATTTTGGGCTGAAACTTGCGCACAATTCATGTCAATTCATGATGACTCGGAGGTTTTGCCCCCGTCTAGAAATTTTGCCCCCCCCCCTGACTTTTTTTCTGCAGACGCCCATGGGGATTGCGCTAAATATTTTATAGACTACGAACTGCGGGCTTGTGGCGTAGTTGATCTAGTTTGTGTACATTCACTGCAATGAATTTGTTGAATATTTTATGTTCAAAACAATGATCTGTATTTTATGCAAGTGCGTATCAAGTACTTTTAGCTCTTTACTGTTGAAATGATGAAATACTTGTTATCAGTTGCCATTATCGGAGACAGCCTTCATTTGTGCCGATACCGATATCTTACCAATAACACCATTTTTGGCCGATACCCATAATACATATCGGTTATCGGCTCAACACTACGTGTTTACAAGCAATTTGTAAGGAATTTACCTATTGACCTCTCGTGACCCCAAATGACCTTTGACCTCCACCCAAAAACAATAGGGATCATCTACTCAATATGACCAACCCACACACTACATATGAGCATAATCACATATGAGCATAATCACATGTACCATTGTCGAGATATTGTGTTTACAAGGTTTTGACCTTTTGACCTCTCGTGACCCCAAATGACCTTTGATCTCCACCAAAAACAATAGGGATCATCTACTCAATGTGGCCAATGCACACACCAAATATGAGATTAATCACACTTACTCTTCCTGAGATACCATATTTACAAGCAATTTCTAAGCAATTTACTCATTGACCTCTCGTGACCCCAAATGACCTTTGACCTCCACGAAAATCAATAGGGATCACCTACTCAATATGACCAACCCACACACTACATATGAGCATAATCACGTACCGTTCTCAAGATATCGTGTTTACAAGGTTTTGACCTTTTGACCTCTTGTGACCCCAAATGACCTTTGATCTCCACCAAAAACAATAGCGATCATCTACTCAATATAACCAACCCACACACCAAATGTGAGGTTAGTCACACTTCCCCTTCTTGAGATATCGTGTTTACAAGCAAAGCGTCACATACATACACACACACACACATGCACGACATCACCATCGCATAGATTCCTTGGCCTACGGCAAGGAATCAAAAAATACCAACGTAACATACCTATGGAAGGTGGACACCACGTGTTACATGGGTATGACAAATTTGATTCCAACACTGCAAAGAAAGGCAGGTCCCCTGTCATTGTCTACTAACAGCAAGTTGTTATGTCACCTGTGTTCTGCAAATGCTTGCATGAGAGACAATAAAATTTCATTTGTCAAAGTTTGGGAAAAACTTAAAAATTCATGGGAGTGTGTCAATTGTACTATTATACAACAAAACAAACAGTTACTGCAATTCATTTCATACCACCCTTAAATTGATGCTGTATTCACATCAAATTTAATAAGTGATCTCTCCCAGGTACTGTGTATATATGCAATGTGCCCCAACCTCGTGGAATGACCCATATACCCCTTGCCCTAACAGTCTTTTCTGTTGTTCAAGGTATTTGATTACCCCCACCCCATAAAATTTTCTAAATAAATGGATTTCATAGACGACAGCTGGTACAGGGCTGTTTTCTAAAATGTTGTCACTCTTCAAAATAACAATAAACCATGCTGTATGCTTCTATTGTTGCTTTAAAGACCTCTTGTCATGGAAGAGTTAAATGTGAAATTTGATCAAATTTCAGTTCAACTAAATCATGTACAGTACACATGTATGCAAATTCATGTACAGTGTCACTATGTTAATACCAACCACATGGTAAAATACTGTTAAATTGTAGCTCCCCTAGTATTGTACGCTATTACTTTGATAAGTCTGTAAGTACTGTAAATAACCAGATCTCCTTGTATTGAGCTGTGATCAATCAGAAATCTCTAGCAACTCCCTAGTACAACAAAGTTAAATGTCCAGTACCATGCAACAGGAACTGCAATACTCTTAAAATCACTATGCCCTACTCTGAGAAAATTTCGGAAAATTTTACAAAAATCAGCTAAAAAATGTCAGGTTTGGAGTTGAATCGCAACTGCTTAGTATCAGGGTAGGGAACGAGTTCAGAGAGGTGAGAGAAGTTCAGTGTACAAACTCAATGCAGTTGTCCCATACGTCACATTTTGTCCCGTACGTCACATTCTTTAATTTGATTATTGAGCATGCATAAATTATGTTAGGAAAAATCTTGTTGAATATATTTTTGTAGACTCCCACAAATCAGAACTTCACAAAATATTTTTTTTAAATATTGTCTACTCTTTCATAAAACTCAAAAAATTAGGCAAAAATTGTGATGTACGGGACATACACTTTTGGAATCTGCCTAATTAGCATAATTAATGAGGTGAGCAAGTATTTTCTAAAATTTTTGGGAGGGTGGATGCACTATGTCTCAGATAATAGTTACTCAAATAAATCATGTAGCTGGTTTCTGGACTAAATTTTTAATGTCATTTACATCACGCTAGTTTTAATAATTATGCAAATTAGCAGCCTTCCATTCATTGTGTGTATTATTTTTTCCAAAAATTATATTAAATTTGAAAACTTCAATCCTTAAGCTTTACAATGATGCTAAATATGCCTTATTTCAATGAAATTTTAAAAATGACTTCATGGGATAGAATAGCTTGGACCTGCCCTATAGCGATGCGCAACCCATCCGCTTTGTATTCCGTATTTTACATGTCTGTAACGCACTACGACTACAAGCAAGTCGAAATGCTACTCATCTGGCGACAATTGAAATGGAGTTATACTGTGTAAACTTTCTCCACATACAGTTAACTCAATGAGGATTTTCAGTACATTCTGTGTATAAAACAAGAGACCAGTCGATTCTTTGTGATAGACGAGCTGTAGGGTATTGTGAGGGTGCCAGTGTCACAAAGTATTGTGTGCCTGTGTAAGGCTGTGTTTGCAGTTTGTGGATTTGAAATGGTTTATTCTGTTTCAGAGATGTTTTCAAACTTTATTTTTGCTTGTGTAATTTATGTTGCTGCTGCTTAGCAGCGATTGAATTAGCGGAGATTCCATAGTAGCTGGTCATATTTGTAAGATGACTTCAAACCAACTTAGTTTTCAACCTGTGATAACTGTTGATTAACCATTGATTAACCATTGGTAGAGGTAGCTTGATGTTGCTTGTACAGAATGGCCACAATTAGTTTGAGTTTGGTTCGTATAGGTTAAGAACAGGTTAGATGAGGTTTTCATGGCTTAAGTTTGTTGGTTAAATCAGGCTGGCTAAGGCTATATTTCAGTTGTAGCTCACTGACATGTTTTCCGGCTTATGCTGAACACCAAGCAATTTTCACGCTTATGCTGAGCACCAAGCACAATTGCTGACCTAGGCCACTTGCTACTTGACGATGAGGGAGTTGCCTAGACTCCAATTCACAGGCCTTCTCTTTGTAGGTCTACATTTTCAGTAGGCCTGTGCTAATCACTTGTACTTAGTGAGGTAACTTGAAGAGTGTCTTTGCAAGAATCAGGTGCCGTTCAGAATTGGTTTGATATTTTTATATACCTCCGGTAATATGTGGTAACAGCCCTATACCCCCATATTCTGACGCCCTTATGTTCCGACATTTGATCGTTGATGAGCACATGGGTGTTGGAACATATACTGGGCTGTAGGAATATAGGGCAGTCACCGTAATATGCTATATAGCCTAGTTCCCGCTCGTAGCCAGAGAGAGAAGAAGGCAAAACTTGGGAAAATTTTCAGGGGGACAAAGTGTGTGGGCTACAAGCATTAAGTCAATGAAAATAATCAAACTTTCTGGGGAAAATCATGGGGGCTTAGCCTTCTTTAACACCCCTTGCATGACTACGGATCTGTTAACATACATGTTTTTTATTAACTGGAGAGAACTCTTTTTATTGACTTTCTAAGAGAATTTGCTATAATAATATTCTCAGTTACTGCCACAGGTGAATACCATAGCCTATTCATTACATACTGGAATGGTTTCGTGGAGATATTCAACACTCTTCTGCAGTAACTTAAGTTGTCAAGTGTCGTTGAGATCACCTTTAAGGAGAATTTCTCCATTGCATTACTTTTCGTGGGGATGTTTAAATTGTCAAGCTATCCAATATTGAATCTGGTAAATGCCCCACTCAGATGCATAGACATTTTGGTCATAACTCGCGGTGCACTATCATTCCTCAAGGACCAAAGGTGATCTCTAACAGTATCCTTTCGGGAAACGTACATAACTGTGGTTTTGATTTTTTCTTTTTCACAGAAGAAAGATCTAAAGAAGAGACATCTGGAAACACACCTGACCAATTTGATTTGGTTTGAGGTCTGGTTAGATAATTTAAATTTTGTCATACCTACTTTGACACCTGAAATGGGTCAGGCGAGAAAGCAGACATGTTTGCATGATGAAGGGTGACCCTTCTGTGGGGCAAACAGTCACCATGGTGATAAAAGATGATACCTGCCTGAACCTTGCAGAGTGTTGGGGCTCAATCTTGTACTTAACACTTTTACAGCATGCAAAGTCCACGAAGAGAAATGAAATCAAGTACAGAAAAGAAATATGTCACGAAGACTACATTCATCCTTTAAAATGTAAGAAGACTCCTACAGTAGGTTATGTTACTCAAGTCCTTGAGAGCCTTTAAATTACATTTTGGGGAAAACTTAAAAATTAAAACCTTCCCACTTAATTAACGGGGCATATCCCATTTACTAGGTGTGTTAATGATGATGTTGTTCGTTTTAGTCTGTAAAAGGAGCACTTTTTCGATTTGTCATGGCATGAGATGGGTCTGTTGTAACTATTTTATGAAAGTATAATAGAGGAAGTGGCATTGGTAAAAACTGGGCTGGATTAAAAAAATTTTTGGTAAGTTATGGGCTTTAGAGACTGGCTGAATACACCAAGCTTTGAGAAAACTAGAAAGCCAAAAGGCTTAGTGATTCCTTGCCATATGATGTAATGTAACAATGAACATGGAAACCCACATGACAAGCATGAGATCCCTCACAAATATTGAGGTATACTAGTAAGGTCAAAACCTTTTGAGATCATGTGACCCAAAATGACCTTTCACCCTCACTTAAAACAATAGGGAGCAACTACATAAAAAGACCACCAACATGCTAAATATGAGCAATTCACAAGCTGAGGATGAGATCCCTCCACAGTTCAATATCCACATAAAAATGTCATGTCTACAAGGTTTTGCCCTTTTGTGACCCCAACGTTTGACCTCCACAAACAAGAGAAATCTCCCAAACAGTTATAATGCTGGTAAACTATGTTGTCTAATAACTTGATAAAGAAGTATTTTTAAAACATGCTTGTTTAAATCAAAATTTCGGGTATTGAGGATAGCTCTCTGTACATCAGTGTTCGCGCTAAGCTGCGCGATTGCGGGATTCCCGCAACAGAATCAATAATCCCGCAAGAAAAATATTTGTCTGCGGGAAATTCCCGCATCGTTTTTCTTGCATAAGGGATAGGGTTATAATCAAAGCACAACTTATTTACTTGTCCGTTATACGAATAAAAACTCTGAAAATCGATGAGTCACCGTTTGTATAAACGTTTGTGTAAAACGGAGCTTTACACAGTACACCCTTACACCCATACTGCATGGACTGGGTATGCAATGTACTAGCGCTACCTATAGTGTAGGGCTGTAGGCCTTGCGTACGATCGCGCAGCAGTGGCAGCTAGCTCTGTGCAGTGTGTGTACCGAAACTAATCGCTCTGTGTGCAAACATCGGTCGTGTTTTAGACTGTTGTGAAGTCTGAAATGGCCTCCAAGTCAAAGTTGGATTATTTTTTAAACCGCTACAGAGTAGCGATAATAACGTAAATAGTAATACTACTAGTAAGTTAGGCCTAATACTACTACAGTAGTATTACAGTACTAGTACTGGGCCTAATGTTAAGCCTAGGTCTGCTAACAAAAGTAGGAAAACTAAGAAGAAAAAAGCTGACAAGTTTCAGTTAAATTGGCTGAAAATTTGTCTGTGGTTATGGTACGAGAAAGGAGAAATATTCTGCGCCACATGCAAAGAAGCCAGGCCAACTGATAGGCTACATCTAACTTTGTTGAAATCTTGTTTAGTCATAGGCCTATCAGTTATTGGCAATGTTAAAAAATGTACTTCATAAATCTCTTTATTGGTAAATGCAGATTGCAGACTCGACTTAACTTCTCAGAACTTAAAGACTCCTCCCCCCCTAAAAATGAAAATCCCCCCCTAAATTTTTCAGAAGGGGGGAATTTCCCCCCCAAATTTCAAGTCCCAGCGCTAACACTGCTGTACATATAATGATGTCTCTGTGATCCAAAAAGTTGACTGCATTGAGGTTAGTGTTAGAACAAGCCCTAATCCTAACAGTTATCCATACATTGGAACATACAGTAGAGACATCTCAACAGAAAGGTGTAACCTTGGCTATTAGTGGTAACCCTTTTGTATTTGTTTTTTGGTGTAATGCCCTTCCCAATGACTATGATGTCCTAGAAAATTAACAAACAAGAGCCCATGGGCACTATGGTTCCTTGCATTTAAGATGATATTGTATTAATGTAGTCACAAAGTAAGGCACAATTTGCACCTTTAATCCCAATGACTTTTGGCCATCACCTAAAAACATACGGGCACATTAAATTTCAAAATCATACAAGCACTTGCAGTTTGAGAGAAATGGACCACTTAACTTTTCAAATTATCACACTGCACACTGCCTACTTCCATGCAACAAATACACACACTCATCACCTTTCACTAAAACCTTCCCACTTAATTAACGGGGCATATCCCATTTACTAGGTGTGTTAATTGATTTTATAGAAACACAAATTCCCTTTTGAACCAAAAAAAATTTAACAGTCATCTGGTCATTCCTGACCACCAAAAATTATGATGGATGACTAGAAATTATATCATGGTTGTCCTACATAAGGAAAAGCCTACAAGTCTGCTACTAAAGGCAGCCTGAGAGTGATTTATTACCACCAATTTCTTCTTCACAATTTGGCTAGAAGACCAAGAAACAAACATAGCTCTGTAAAATCTAATAAATGACTTTCAGCTTGACCTTTTAACCTAAAGAGGGTGTTGGAAACACCACTGTAGTCCCTAGGGTAAAAGCAGAGGTAAAGAAGAGAAACTGCTTTCATATTTTAATATTGAAACTGGAACCATAGCTTGCATTGCAAATAACTTCATTCAATACTGTATATGAGGAAAAGGTTTTTTTTTAATAACAATTGCATTACTGTCCTGATTGTTAGCTACACTGCATTTAGAGTGAGAAGGGGCTATAATTCTTTTCTTTTATACATTGCATTTGTCTAAAGGCATTAAACTTCAGCTGGACTTTTAAACCAATTGAACAAAGACATATCACCCAAATAGTCTTCACATGCACTTCACTTAGAAGAACACAACTTTCCATTTTGCCATCCCCCTATGTTACTTGGTTATTGAGTTATTGCACCGCACACCTGGCATTGCAATACATATGACCTACGCACTAACTAGCCTGTCACTTAAATGTCAGTAACTCAAGCAAGGAACATCGTAGGAGGGTAGTGTAACAGCCTTTTTGGTTTGTCTGATCAAGACAAATCTAGACGTCCCCAAGAAGTCACAAAAATGTCACAAAGGTCAAAAGGTCAAGTGAGGTCAAAGGGGGTCATCACCTGCATTTTACTTAGACGAACACAAATCTCCATTACACCACCCCTCTAAAATGTTTCAGTGGCTAGATATCAATAAAACATTACTTTTTGACCTTTTGACCCTTTCCAATCATTTTGGTTAATGTACCAACGTTTTCCCCTCCTACCAATCTAACTTATCCTAAAATAATGCCACTGTTTAAACAACGTATACCAAATTACAGTTACTAACAGAAATTCACTCTTTGGTCTCTGGTGATCACCAGTGACCTTTGACCTCCACCAAAAACGATAGGGCACATCTACTCCACAACATCTACATACATACCAAGTTTGAAAAAAATTGATCACTGGGTTATTGAGTTAACGCACCACACACCTCGCATTCCAATCCGTCACATACACACACAAACACACACACACACCCACACACACACATACGCCAAGGTAACTGCATAGGTTCCTTTGTTACACAAGGAACCAAAAATGGGAACCCTATTAATCCAGAAATTAACAAGATTTGTAATTTGCCTTAAATTGTCTGCTTGTAGGAACACCACATAACAGAGTACAAGTCAAGTGTCCGTTGTTTGATACACAGTAGATACTATTATGAATGCTTTGATTACCTGAACTACAGTACTTTCTGAAAAATAAGCCTTACCGAGAGGGCTAAATAAGTGTCAGACACTATTTCCAAACAGGTAGGAAATGGTTAAGTCCATTGAGCTGTATGATTTAATGAGAAAATCCTTCAGGACACTGTGGCACTCAACTCTGATAAATTAGGTAAGATAACAGTGACCAGCAATTTTCACAGACTCTGGTGGGTCAGTTACAATTTGATTCATTCAAGTAGACAATCTAAGTTCAAGCATGCTCAAGGGTATTTGATCCAAATGATCAGTTATTCAGTTCTTTTTTTATAAAACTAATTACCTCTGCTGTATTTAATTATTTAGTTCCCACTTACATATCCATATGAGGACAGTGGCACAAGGTTTGTCTGTAACCTTTAACAATCTTTGATACTAAATTTAATGTTATCTTCATGTTTTCTTTAGGGTTATGGAAGAGACAATATTTGTATGCTCTTAAAGAAATTTTGTCAAAGTTTACACTTATGAAGTTCCCCACTGAACAATTCCTCTGCTTTGTGGGCATGGAAGCTTTCTTCAATATGTTCAGACTATGTCCCCAAATGACCCTCATACAGCCTTTGTTTAACTCACATGTTCCAGACACTGCTAGAAACTTCCACTTTAAGAGGGCATGACATGGCCAAAGAAAGTTTCTTGCTAAATGTTCTTTGGGTACACCTTGACATAAAGTGAAAGTTTTCCCTACTAAATTATGTTCATAAATACCGAAATACGACGTTGTGAATTCCCAATTACATGCCAGGCTCAGCCCATTTGAAATTCCAAAGCGAAAAATGTGAGCGTGTCTCAAGATGGTGGTGTCATTGGAGGCACGGTTAGCAACACTGTGCCAGGGAGCTCACAATCATCGAATCATGTGAGTGATAACGCGTGTTAGCGAGTACATTATTGCAAACACCTGTTCTACGATAGCAGTGAGCATCGCCACTGACTACATTGTGAATTGTGCATTGCGCCGTGACTGCTTTAGTATTTGCAATAGCACCTTCACCAAACATCTCATACAGTAAAGACGCGGTCGTAGTGGGGACGCGCTTATTGTGGACTGTCCATACAGGTTCATAGGTGTTCTGTATAAAACCCCGTCTTATTTGCACAAAACCAGAATTGTTTTTATGCGCGCATATGCACACGAACATAATTGGCCAATGATTTGCTCTGAATCCCCACCATGGTGAGAGCCTTTCGGTCTGTATGTTGGACAAGTATTGTGATGCAATCGTTTTCACGAAGTTGCTAAGATAAGATAACTTTACCGAGCATTTCATTAGTTCCACAGTAGATGCACGTTCTTAAATAGGGCAGGGTTTGTGCCACCAATTGCATCATAAAAGTCAGGTGACCTGTTGCGGCATTTTTCGAAATTGGATTTTGAATGTTTTCCTTCAAATATCATTTACCGTATTTACTCTAGTAAATGCCCCCTCTCTAATAACCGCCCCCCAACTTTTTCGTCACATTGCATAAAGTGAAACTGTTAATTCCAAAGACAATATGGTAAAAGGAAAATGAAATAGTCCTGCCTTGAAGCCACGAAATCTCCTCAAGCCCCATACTGTATCCTGAAGTAAAAGGCAGGTTTCTGCAACTAATTTCTGTTGATAGATCTGTCACGCTATCACATACAGAGAACCTATACTGCTTCGTTTGCGGCTCGAAAGTGGTACTGTACATACCGTAGGTATACAAATATTCGCTAGCCTATCCGAACAGCCTAACATAAAAATCCAAATTCAACACAGGAAAACTGTTTAACAGTGAAATGCTATGAACGCATATGTACTGCTAATGGTGCTACTCACGATAACTATTATGCAATTACCGTACGTACGTGCGTATAGCCGGCCGGTCAGTATAGTACCGTGAGGCCTGGCTGTATTCTGTGCACAGCATGCATGCGTGTTTGGTTACCGATCATTGGGGAGGAGCTCACAGCTGATTGTGAAGCTGACAACCAAATGGACAAATATGCCATATGTAGCAGTTTATCAGAAGTCACATAAATTTGACTCTAATAAATGCCCCCCTTAACGAAAATTTCACGCCCCCAGGGCGTTTAATAGAGTAAATACGGTATGCCCAATTGAACAGGTTTTTAATGAAGTGTGAGATGATATTTGTAAAATACTGCATCGAATGTTGCAATACACAAAAGTTTTTGCGGTCGTGTCATGCCCACTTTAACAGTAGGAAATATATTTCATGAAAATCTATAGGCCTAGATACTTGTGGCAAAATCAGCATACCTATGACAAAGATGAAGTAAATAACATGTCAGCCTGATGAGCAGTTTTTTCCTTTTTCAGATTTTGTTCTACCCACATACTCTTATGTGTATAACACTGGCACTAAATGTAATAGGGTAAAACTTCAAACCAAAATCAACATAAATACTGTACCAAATAATGTGCACTTTTATGCACTTTAGACATTCTTATTAAATACCGTGAGTTTGCTTCAATACATATTCTGAAATTACCCAACTTGATCATTTACATAATGAAGTGGATTCCAAAAGCTTACTTATGCATCTTACATTACCTATGCCATTCAAAACTCTTAACCCTATCCACTAATGAATATTAACTCTAACAATTACCCTTTTTGAGATGTAGTATTTGCAAGGTTTAACCTCTGATGACCATAAATGACCTTTGACCTCCAATAAAAACAATAGGGATCATCTACTCAATATGCACAATCCACATGCTAAGTATGAGATCCCTCACAGTTACCCTTCTTCAGATATAGTGTTTACAAAGTTTTGATGTTTTGACCCCTGGAGACCCGGGATGACCTTTGACCTCCGGCCACCAAAAACAATATGGATCATCTACTTGATATGGACAATCCACATTCTATGTATAAGATCCCTTACAGTTATACTTCTTGAGATACAGTGTTTACAAGGTTTTGACCTTTTTACCTCTGGTGACCCCAAATGACCTTTGACCTCCACCAAAAACAATAGGGATCTTCTAATCAATGTTGGCAATTTACATGCAAAGTTTGATATCTCTCAGAGTTACCCTTCTTGAGATATCGTGTTTACAAGCGGGCGTCACACACACACACACACACACACACACACGACATCACCATCGCATAGATTCCTTGCCTGCCTTTGGCAAGGAATCCAAAACAGGACTTAGGTAAGGGAGCTGTAAAAGCAAAAAGTCTTCACAGTCAAGGTATGTTAAGTTGAAAAATGCCATGAATGGCCAACTCAACAGCTTTCAAATGAGTGGTACAGTAGTTTGCATATGGCAAAAATTTTGACAAGATTTGGAGACCACTTTACTGTTTGGATTTAGTTTACTTTTTGGATTAAGTGAATAAAGAAACGAATGGGGGTAGATTACTTTGTAAAATATTGACCTCTAGGGACCTCAAGTGACCTTTGACCTCTACAAAAAATAATAGGAGTCTTGTTCTATCCATAATGCTCTCCCACACTCACGGCTTTATCTGCCCGTTCTGGACTTAACCTGGAAATGCTTCCTTTGCATAGCTTCATAACCCTACTTAATTAAATATTTGTCCAACAAATATATAATGCCAGTTTCTTTCTCTGCATTCTTACCTTTAAGTAGATATCCCAATTCTTAATACTTCTACTTCTTCCTTCTTCCTTTTCCCTTAATTTTTATAATTACCTTTTCGAATCCCTTTTCTTTCTCCCAATGCCACTACCCTCTCTGGCTACACTACTGTACTGGCCAAGTTCCAACACTAGATGATTGAAAAACAGGCACCATTCTAGAAGCGCACATCAGGTCGCTTCAAATCCACTACAAGCAATCCTTGTGGTACCGCTGGGTATCAACACTGGATTAGGCAAGGTTATATAGAGTTTTACGACGCAGTTTCCAACCAATTATATTGGTTCAAGTCAAGCCGGCCACAGCCTTTTTGTCCAGTCGTAAGTGACTGACTGATTTGTGAGCACTATCACTGCATATTATTTAAATACTTGGCTTGCTCTATCAGCTAGAGCAGGGATAACAAAGTAGTTTGTTACAGAAAAAGTATTCACCATCACACTTACCAATTACTTGAAGATGAATAAGGTATGTACTAAATGCAAGGCCCTGGTAGACAATACACCTGTACTCTTTTTCATGCCATGTTGTCACATTTGAAATGACAAGTGAGCCATTCAGATCAATATCATAAGCGCCAGTTTCATAGCCCAATCCTCTTTTACCTCCATTGAAACTTATGACAGGACTGTCATCTGAAGCATTATCAAACCAATAGACTGAACTGAAGCCGTCAGAGAAGTTACAGTTGATATGCCCTCGTCCACCAAGTTCTGCAGTTTGATTTTCAGGACAGCCTGCCTCAGCTGCAAATGGCAAAACAGTACTGTACATAATATTTAGGTTGTGAAGGATACCCACAATCTTGAGACACAATTAACTGTTACAAATTGAAGACCCCAGGCATCCACATACAAAGTTTGACATCAACCACTGCATTCTACTGTAGCTGCTATGTTGATGGGGTTTCCATACTTTAATTACCAGGTGACTCCAGATAATAATTTACTTTCACATTAAAAAATTTGAATCTCTTTCACACAAGGCGTCCACGGTACCAAATATGAATGAAATCTATGCAAGCTTGCTATCAAAGCTTTCAGAATGAGACAACCTGGTGACCCCAGATGAACTTCT
This sequence comes from Holothuria scabra, assembly GCA_037179385.1. Lineage (NCBI taxonomy): Eukaryota > Metazoa > Echinodermata > Holothuroidea > Aspidochirotida > Holothuriidae > Holothuria > Holothuria scabra. The sequence goes on along the minus strand of CM074190.1, from coordinate 25,150,583 downwards.
AACTTTCACCACATACAGTAACAAAATTGTTTCCACCATTTAAAATTTCCAAGTCTACAACAATAAGATACCATACAGCCTGTATGTCAAAAAAGTTTTCAGTTTGACCCCCAGTAATAGTAGTTACCAGAGATGATTTTTGATCACCACCAAACAATAGGGATCTTATAATACTGTTAGACATCTACATATCAAATGTATCCACGTTTCCCAACTTGAGAGATTGTGTTGAAAAAAGCTTTGAGAATTTGACCCCTATTAACTCCTGATAACTTAACTACTAACACAGAAGGTATCTTCTCACCATTATACTCCCTACAAACTAATGAAATCTATGTCAGTTTTCTACTGTACATTGGAATATCATGTGAACAAGGTTTGCAGAGTTTGACCCCTATGGTGACCTTAGATGACCACTGACCTCACCCAAAAATAGGTGCTATGCCCTTTACCATTTAAATCTAAATGTAGCTATACTTTGTTAATCCAAGAATGGCTTTTGATGCCCACCAATTGAATTCTCAAATTTAACATAAACCATACACATACAAAATATGAAATATATAGAAGTATAGTATTAAAAAGGTCTTTCGACTTTGATCCTGGTGACCCAGATGACCTTGACCTCACCCGGAAACAAAAGGATTTTTCAAAACATTGTGGAGCATCTGCATGTACTAAAACTGAAAACTGTCATATATTCCTATCTTAAGATATCATGATAACACAGCTGCCAACCTTTCACAATGAAAACGAGGCACTCTACACGTGCCATGTGCGTACTGATGCAAAACAGCAGCATCTGGGGTCCAGTATTCAAAACACTTGATTTTGAGTAGTTCCAGGTATGTCTGATACACTTTATCAGCACTTCATGGTTAGTGAAAATTTATTAAGTGATTGGATAATTCTAAACCAAAATCTACAGTGCCTATAACAACACATCAGATTTCAAAATCCACCTTTACATTGAGGACCTCAACTGAATATTATGGTTGATTTGAAAAGCACACAGAACTGCCATTTACTTCAACAGTCCCCCCAAAATCCAGTATTCCAAGTAACAAACGAAAACATTGTAAATGTTTGATCACTTCTGATAATCTGAACATGTCAGAGGAAAATCAGAGCACAAGAAATTTTGGCATGAAAAGCAGAACTGTTCCTCCTTAATTCGAACAGTTGCCAGTTTTGCAAACAAAGTGTCACAAACACTAATACAAGTTTGCAGCACCTATCGCGGACATGCAAAAGTCACTAGTGAAGAGTAGATATTCTGTTCCTCCTAGTAAACTGGAGATAATCACAAGTAACACACCAGGAGACTAGGGATACTGAAAAATGTACACACATTATAAACACATGAATTAAAACTAAAAATTTGAATTGAATAGGGGATATACCTCAGATCATACTGTAAAGCTACGTAGAGGCACTTTTCTGACACACCACTTTGCACTATTTTGGACATTCAAGAGCTGGGGATATCCCCACTTTGCAGGGTATCCCCAGTAAACAAGGAATTTTTCATTTGTATATCCCCAACTGACCCCAGGAATGCAAGCACACTCACATACTGTACCATCGTGAATGCAGATGTTTCTCATATCAGCGAAATCAAAATGCCATTGGTACTACACTTACCTGGACTTGTAACAAACATGACACTTAAAATTACACCATAAACTCTGCCAAGTTGTGGTCCAGTCAGCCCTTGGTTCTTCCCTGAAATGATCAAAATTAACACAAATGCAAATTTACTACAACCAGAAAACCAAAAGTACAATCACTCCTTGCTTCCTAATAGGCATAGACAATTTTACATTTTATGTCTGATAACCTAAAAACTTAAAATGACTCCAAATGGTCTTTGACCTGGACCCATACCATCAGGGATGATTTTCTCAATGCAAGTCCTCCACATGCTTAATACAGTATGCATCTAAATTTCTCTGCCCAATATTGTAGTTACATAGTGTGCAGATTTTACCTGCTGAACCCTAATATCCACAAATGAACTTTGTAGACCGAAATTTGTCATGCCTTTTCCTGTTACTTCGAGACGCAATGTGGAGGGTCGATTAACAAAGAAACACATCGATGTAAAAAGATAAAATAATCACCCATGCAATTACCACAAAGGGCCTGTGGATTAGTAAAAGGGAAGTAAATATTATCCTTCAAATTCAAAATTCATCGAAGTGGAGGTATGCACATCATTTCCACTTTTGAGAAGAATTTCTGTATAAACATAGTATGGCTTCAACCGGCAAACATGTGTCAATATGGCACTGCTGTTCTCTAAAATACTCTTCGATGTAGAAGAAAAAATATTAACAAAACTTGTGATATATTTTAGTGCATGGGATTAAAAGTAGGTATACCATGTCAAAGCAAAAAGTGCACAAGAGGAGGCACAAAATTTTTGGGCCCACTTGATTTTCAAAAGGTTCATAATTCAAAAGGGCTATTTTTCAAAAGGGTGATTATTCACAACGTGGTAAGGGCAAAAATATCGTGCATTTTTCATCAGGTTCATTATTCGCAATGGAACAAAATGTTGGGTATTCAAAACGGAAGAAAGGGCTTGGTATTCAAAATTGGAGAAAGGGTCCGATTTCCATAATGAGAAAAAGTTTGCTGTTCATAATCGTTGAAGGGTTCAATATTCATAATGTAGAAAAGTTTAGATATTCATAAGGGAAAGAAGGTTCTATGTTTAAGATCCAAAAAGGGTTCGACGTTCGTAACAAAAAAGTTTCATATCCATGATGAAAAGGTTTTATACTAAAAAATATTTCTTTATATAAACATCGAACCTTTCTGTTATTAAGGATAAAGATCCCCTTTTCTTATTATGAATATTAAACATTTCCTCTTATTAAGAATACCAAACCTTTACAGGGTTTTCCCTGGGTTTAGAATTGAACGTCGCGCATCTGATGCATCCATTGGTGGATCGTCGGCCTGGGGGAGGGGTATGAGGGGAGGGGGTGTCCCCCTCCCCTTTTGGAAATTTTGTGACTTATGCAAGTCCCTAGATGCAAAATGGTGACATTTTTGAGCCAAATTAGTCAACACAATTTTTGTAAGTTGACGCAAAAATATTAGCACCGATACTCACATTCGTACAAATTTTGATCTACTGATAACGGTCACATTGGTTTCCATGTCATTTAGTTCTTAGGCCAACATCATGCTCATTCTATTTTTCATCCCCCAATCATTTCGGAACTATTGCATTCCATTTCTGCACTGGCCGGTTGTAGTTGCTATAATATACTGAAGCGACTCTCCTGCTTTAATACGAACCCCATGTAGAGCAACCGTTCATGATAATCTTAGAAGTAGAATCTTAGCAGTTCTGGGCAGCCAACAATTGCACCCGATTAATGTATCTTATGGTTCCTTTCGGGTATAAACATCCCCGGAAATTTTAAGCAGTTCTTGTCCAAAACTTACGTCTTGTTTAAAAAGAATCTGCAACTGAAATGCACGTAGGTCAGATCCCCGAAAAATCCATGTACGCAAAGATTTGTGATGCCGTTTCATGGTGAATTTGGCACGGGGCTCGCCCTGCTTAGCTAGCCGGCTATATAAGCATTGGCAGTGCGATCGTCGTAACACAAACTCAATGGGAAAACTTGTCTCGAGACCGAGTATTTTCACACACTAAATCACATAGGCGAAGGCCCGAATTGTGATTGGCTGGCTAGAATCAACGCAATTGAACCAATCACGATGCAGGGACCAATTTAAATTTTGAAATGGGTCGTATGCATATGATGTCACCCAGCAAAACATGATGCCTTGTTTGGCGGAAAAAACTGACACGCACGGAAGTCTACTGCATGCATGTGCCAAGAATTTTGCTTCACGAGACCACGTGCATCACGGTTTTTGTTTGCAATGACGTTGCATGACAACATTGCACAAGTCCTACTGTAAATAACATTACGGAAGGAATGCTGGGAATTACTTAATTTATGCAAGATAATAATCACCGGACTTCACAAGATTCTAGGAGCTACGTGTACAAAACGTCCACAGACATGTATGCCAAGCTTTGGGATTAAAAAGAGGCGAAACACTGCAGCTCGATAGTCTGCTTTGTGCAGAACAGTTTGTACAGCAACTTACGCAGCGCTTTTTGCGATAAGCTAGGAAAAGACACTGAATGCAATTCTAAATCTAATTCCATGTAATACTACAGGGTTATAGCGGAAAATATCAAACGATCACTTCCATGGCAGGGGTAAAAATTTTACGTTTGTGATTATCAATGCAACCAGTTTTGGCGGGAAGTTAAAGGATTGAGTTTACAGGAATTTAACGAAACTAAGGGCAAGTTTCAAGCATATTTTAACCCCTTTTTCAGTTTGCAAATAATCCGGAGTAATGATCAAGTGAGTGCCAGAATTTATAAAAGCAATGGAGCACGTGGCTGCAAGCAGTCACAGATTGTGTGTGTCCCGATCTTTTCATGAAAACATGTTGGGAAAACAAGGGTTCTATGACATCATACACATAAGGTCCATCGCACTTATTTTAAGTTACCTCTACACATCGTGATTGGTTCATTATTGCGTTTAATCAGCCAACCATACTTGTGACATCGTCAATGCAGTTTTACTGTGTAGGAAAAACATGTAGAAACCAACCGTCTTCGCATAGAATTCTAATACTCCCATTGCATTTTTGCTACGATCGAATTTCCCAAACTTTGGTTGTAGCCGGGCAAAACAATCGTGTCGTAAGTTTTAAGAACGAAGTAACAGGAAATATGTGGGATTACATCGTGAAGATACAATGACATGGTTCGTTCGTTTGATTGATAATTTCGCAAATCTGAGACATTAGCCCCGCCTCTAACCTGCCAAAGGCGGGCGTATGTGTTTTGGTCATGCAAGTCGTGTTATGCCACATAGCTGCTGTGCTCCGGAGTGAGCAAAACATTTTCCTGATACAAGCCTACGACGGCAAGTGCAGGCTAGTTAATTATAATAATACTGTGTTGTTACTCGTTCAATAGTAGGCCCTATGGGATATACATACAGAGCTCCGACTCGCATGCAGTGGTATGTGCATGGAAATTAAAAAAAGTTAGTGGCAGTTTTACAAATAAGTCAATGATTTTGTCGTTTATTGTATTAACAACAAAAGCAGTCGTTGACAGAAAGAAGAAAAATTATGGAGGCTAGCTGGCAGCAAGTTTGAACATCGCGGCCGTTTTTTGAACGTCGCGGCCTCCTTGGTTTTGAAGCTTGAACGTCGCGGGCCGCGACGTTCAAAATGCCCAGGGAAAACCCTGCTTTAGTCCTACTACGAACTAGAGCACCAATGGTGCGGAAGCTCACATCTTCAAAGCGTCCCTAGGCTGTCTAGATACTAGTTTTAAATGACCTCAACTGACATATAACCACAATTTACTCTTTCACCCTGAAGGCAACCTAATGAATGTCACCCAAGTGTTCCAAGCTACATATCTTTAGTGCAAATTTATTTTATTGCCCTCAGAGAGTTACAATAAGAAACTACAATAGCAGTGGCGTAGCTACGAGGGGATTGGGGGGCTGGAGCCCCCTCCACTGAATCACCCAACACCCCCAGCAGCCCCCCCCCCTCATTGGCAGCATGGGCAAAAAAATTATATTCATGCCAGCCGATGATAATAATCAGTCCGGGCTACCCGGCTACTATGACATAGATACACTTGCAATACATTCACATAGTTGCAGGGTATTCTGCATTTGTGGCCCACTCTGAATTTGGGAATATCTACAGGTACACTGTAACAAGCTTCGTATCTTCGGAATCTCTTTAATTTTTACTCGTCGGGTTTCTGGATGGATAATTTTCTAGAAGGTTTGGAGTGGCTGAAATTGGCTACCTTGATGTGAATTAAAGTGTGCTTCCAGCATTTGACCTGTTTCTATCTCATGTAGAGTTTTTTTTAAATTCCTGGAATGCACAAATTTGTTCCAAAATCATACTTGGGTGGGTAGAATATTTGAGTCAAATATGGTTAGAAGGAATTTACACTTTGCACAGCTATTGCTGCCAGTCATTGGCTAGTGCAACAACCAAACCCATGTTGGGTCAATGCAGTCCCAAGGGTTGCAACCTTACCACTATTACCTCTCAGGACCTCACTTAGCTCTTGGGTGGAGTGGACATACCCAGTGGTGACGATTTTTGTCAAAATCTAAATTCAGGCAGGAATTTGGAAAAAAATTGGACAGGTCTTTAATTTTGAAAGAATGGGATGGTTTTTCAGAAAATTTTTCAGAAAATTCCTAAATGTGGCCGAAATCTTAAAAAGATATGCCCCTAAAAAGGAAAAAAACATCATAAAGTCGCAACAAAATTTTCATGAAAAACCAAGTCAAGCCTCCAAAAAATCGCAACACCTTCGGGCAGCGCAAAAAAGCTATTATTCATGACATTTACTTCATAGATAATCACAACTTAATGCCCGAAATTGTCAAACATCCCGCGTGCTTTAAAGTATTTGCCCGAAAATGGAAAAGTATCATCGTAAGGGTAACATAGTTACTAAAAATCAAACACATAAAAAAATGGCTTCAAAGAAACAATTCATTCCTAAGCCTGTTTTTTAATCTCATGTAACGCAATACCCAAAAGGGCCGATTATTTTTAAAGCTTCAAATCTTTGACGAAAACAGAAAACGCTATATTTAAAGTTAAATTTTCATGGAAAATAACAAAGATCTGTGACACATTTGGGTAGAATGTATAAAAAAAAAAGGTTTTCGTCGTCCCTACTTCATACTGTAGTCTTGCAAAAATTGCCTGAAATGGTCAAATATTCGGGCAAAGGTTAAAACAATGCTGGAACGTTTTCAATTGCCAAATTAATTCAGACAGGAGGGTGTTCAGGTACCCAAAAGTTTGCCTTCTATCCTGCTCTAGAGTCAAATACGGGCAATGTTTAATTCCGTTTTGTAGTTTTCCCCCGAAAATATGCGGGACTATTTCATCGATTGGTAGTGATACATTTTATCTGGTAATTTTCTAATCAAATAGCGACTGCTTAGATCCCCCTATAAGCCTGGGAAATGTCATTTTCCACTGTCTCAGGGGTCTGATTTTTCAAAATTTTCTGTTCGCTCCGCGCCAGTCAGTGGTGGTGCTCCGCAAAGGTAGTCCTCCTAGCAGAATTTTAGTTTCAAGTGAACATTTTTTGCAAACGTAACCTCCAAATAGCAACTGCTTAGACCCCCTATAAGCATAGAAAATGACATTTTTGATAGTCTGAAGGGTCGGAGTTTTCAAAACTTCCTGTACTTTTCGTCCCAACTTAAAATTTTCTGTGCACTTTGTGTCAACCAATGGTGGCGCTTCGCTGGGTCTTTCTGGCTGAATTTTAGTTTTGAGTGAACGTTTATCTGCATTTGAAACTTAAAAACTGCGACTGCTTGGATCCCTTTAAGCCTGGGAAATGTCATTTTCGACTGTCTGAGAGGCAGGAATTTTCAAATTTTCTGGACGCTCCGCGCCAACCAGCTGTGGTGGTGCTCCGCTCTGATTATCTTACGGGCAGAATTACATTTTTCTGGCAAAAATCTCCTGTCCCCAAACTGAAATGCTCCCCTATGCCTATGGAAATACCTTACTCAGGGGTGCACTGGAATAGATGCTTGCAAAATTTGGCAGGATTCTGGATTTGCAATCCGAGGATACAAAATCCTGGGGAGAAATGAACTGAGCTACATGTAATCAGTATCCCAAAAGTGTGTTTAAATCTGAGAAAAACAACAGATTTTTCTCACCAGAATTAAAGACAATTAAACCTGGCAAATGCTATTCCCAGCCATCTGGGAGGTATAAAAATCCAAAATTTTCTTTGTGTGCTCTGCGCCAACCGATGGTGGCGCTACGCTAAGATAGTAAACTCCAGCACCCCTACAAAAGTATCCAGCTCCCCCATAGCCCCCCCCCCCCCACGAAAAAATCCTAGCTACACCACTGTGCAATAGGGAACAGAGTATCAGATAGTTACACCTTATTTGAAATACATCAAACAAATGATTAGCATTCTAATAAGTAGAAATATAACCAATATTCACAATTTCCTTTTTTAAGTCTTTGGTGTGGCCTGGCCACGGGTAAACTTCAAACTCAAACCTTCCGAATGCAATTCAGGTGCTCTTTCAGAGTCTGTAAGAGAGTCCATGAGCTCTGACAGGACCGTGAACCAAAACATCCAAAACACAACAACCTCATCATGAAGCAAGCATCATTATAACAGAATGTCAACTCAGTTTAACTGAGTTAACATAAACAAGGGAGTAAATCATTTTGCAATTTATTATGTTACAAAATAGAAAGAACCAAAATATTTTATCTCTTTTAGTTCCATTCTAATTGTGACATTTACTAAATTAATTGACTTTGATTACCATAAATGTAATATTTTAGTCTTGAAATGTTTTGAAGGATACTTTGCAGGCAAACACAATAAATAAGGAGAAAATTGGGACATTAACTGTTGTTTCAAAACACATTGGGAGCAACTGCCAAGGCTGGAAGAAATTATTTTCTTGGAAGAAATTTAAATTTTCCACAATTTTTCCAGGATGCAGTCAATGCACAGTAAGTTTAATTTTCTTCCAATGTACAAATTTCCCTCCTAATACCATGATTTAAATGCAAGGAGCTTCCTAACTTGCTTTTTTTTCACCCATGGAGACTGCTTACAACCTTTCACTTGAAGGGCCTTGGACCCTGACTGCTTTGAAATAAATGCCAACCAAGTATCATACCAAATATTGGAGAATCAGTCATTTAATTTAATTTGTGACTGACCAGAAGATAAATGACAAAGCCAACAATTACAGTTTACAGATGGTTCTCAAGGAAGACTTGTTATTCTACCTCGCCATTACACTACACTACGGTCTTACTTCAATTCAATCCACCATTTTCCCTGATCACTGTTTCCACAAAAGATAAACAGAAAATAAGTTAATTGGGCTGTGACAACAGAGTGAAAACTAAAATCTGCCTCCCTCAACAGTCAGAGACATCTGATCCACACATTACATCCACAGGCAGATACCAGTTTGGAGTAGTGTAGCACATACTTATGAAGAAAGATCTAGAAATCTGAGCTATTGACTTTCTATTTAACAAAAGGGACCCTTGGGCCACATCTTGGGCCTTGGACCCAAACTTCTTATTTACAATGAAGGTACCAACAACTGAGTTTCAATATAAACAAACATCAAAGTTGTACAAGACAATCTTTATGAGGTGGAGCATTTTGCAGAATTTCATAAAAAGGGACATAGGGCCCAAATCAGGCCTTGGACCTGAAACTCCAGCATACCATCCACAGATCACTAACCAAGCATCCTTATTACAATTTGCCAACTCTTTTAACAATAATTCAAAGGCAGGCAAAAACATTTTGTAATATTTCTCTGTTTTTTAACAAAATGGACCTCAGGGCCACATTTTGGGCCTTGGACCCTAACTTCCTGTACATAATAAAGGTACCAACAACTGAGTGTCAATAAAGGTAAGCATCAAAGTTGTACAAGACAACTTGCGGGAGGAAGAGCAATTTGCAAAATTTCATAAAAAGGGACAAAGGGCCCAAATCGGGCCTTGGAACAAAACATCCAGCATACCATTCAGAAATCACTAACTAAGCGTCCTTTTTACAGAATGTCAACTCTGTTGTCATTAATTCAAAGGCAAGCTTAATTATTTTGTAATATTCCTCTTTCTTTTAACAAAATGGACCTCAGGGCCACATTTTGGGTATTGGACCCAAACTTCCTGTAAAAAATAAAGGTACCAACAACTAAGTGTTAATAATGGTAAATATCAAAGATGTACATGACAATTAATAGGAGGTGGAGCATTTTGTAGAATTTCCTAAAAAGGGCCAAAGGGCCCTAATGGAGAATTGGATCTAAAATTCCAGCATACCATTCAGAGATCACTAACCAAGCATTCTTATTACAGACTGCCAACCTTTTTAACAATAATTCATAGGTAGGCTTAAGCATTATGTAATATTTCACAAATGGACCCTAGAGGCCACCCTGGGCCTTAGATCCAAAAATCATGAACTCCCCGAAAGGACCACTACCAGAATACCATTACGATTAACTATAAACAGTGTACGAGATTATCTGTAGGAGAAGAGGGATTTTGTAGAATTACAGTACATAAAATGGGTCATAAGGCCCACATGGGACCTTGGGACCAAAATTCCAGAATACCTCAGATAGCCCACTAGTCTCTCGAGATAATCCCTCTGAGCTGTAAGGATTCTTCTCTGTCACTATTCCCTCTCTACTTGTTACCCCTTTGACCTACCCCATGCACCTTTGCAGACAAACCAACTTCTCACACTCGCCTCTTTTCACTTCAAATCGTTAAAACGCCAATATACAGTGTGCTAACCAATACACCTCAAACAGTAATGCCCGCTAACAAGTTTTTACACTCACCGCTTCAAACGTTGCTACACTGAGTCATTGCAACGATCTTGCGTGGCAGATTCGTGTTTATACGCTGTGCCACTGACTTACTGTATATACATGGACAGAGCATGTAACGTGTACGTCCTATCCGTAGATGGTCACCACCGTCTGGGACAAAAAAGGCGCACCAAGATGGCCGCCATGAAGCGATAAATGGTCTTATTTAATGACGACTCTGTAACATTTTAAACAAAAGTTAATTTTGAATGGAGAATAATATCATATTCCTGCAATATGGGAAGTGATTTTGACACTACCGTGCCATATTTTAAAAATATTTCAACTTTCTTGCAAAATATAGGGGCATACTTGAGCAAGTCCAAACTTTCACACAAAACCATAGCAGACGGCCATCTTGGTGCGCTTTTTCTCAAATGTACCGTAGCGACAATGTACCGTGCAGTATGCTCTGTCCATGTATAGGAAGTCCGTGCGCTGTGCACATATCAACACGCGGAGATCTAACTTATTCGAGAGACTTGTAGCTTTTGCAACTGGTGATGTAGCATTTTGGGCGGTCCGGTTTTTAATCACTAATCTCTGTAGCCAATGAAAAGCTTTCTATTTGTAAACAGACAGAACGATGCAACGTTCATCACACGATGATCTTAATGAATATCCAGCAAAAGTCTCAAAATGCCGAAGCTGACTGGATAATACAGTAAACTATCTTGAAATATATTCATCTAGATTCTTAGATGAATAAAACAATATAAGTTAAAGATGATGACGTAAACAGTTGCAAAAGATACAAGTCTCTCCCTGCAAGCCGCAAGTTGGAATTAGCCGCTCAGCAGGCTCGTGTGTGTGAGCTGTGTACAGTCTTCGCGAACCGTTGTAAACAGGTGCTACAGCACTCGCTTGTGGAAGTTGCAGCAACCGGGCAGTGAGAAGTAATCTGAATAGTTGCATAGCAGCACAATGCGATAGAATCACCGTGAAGAATAGGCATAGAAATAAAATGAAAGGTGGATGGAAGGAATACTGTACGTGAGAGACTTGGGGCAAGTCTAACAGACAGAGTGACGCTGCATGATCACAAAAGCTCACACCAGCATGCTGGTATGAGCTAAAAATGAACTTCTTTTCCATTTTGAAAAAAGAACCTTATTTTAAATTATGAATAACAAACCTTTTTCGTATTATTAATATTGAACCTTTTTGCTATTATGATTAACAAACCTTATGAGAAATGGACCTTTTTCTTAATTATGAATTACCACCCTTATAAATATAAAACTAGATGAATAACCAGAAAGACAAAAAGCTTAGAGATTCCTTACCAGTGAAAATTCAAGCCTTTTTTTTCAAATTGACAGTGCTTCGTAACGTTTTTCAAATTGACAGTGCTCCGTAATGTACCCATAAATTATACATGCAAGGCATTGAAGCTTTCTACAAGAACTAGGGTTCTGCTCATATCACATCCACATACTATGTGTAAAATTTTGCATTATCCAAGATTCTGACTATGGGAAATGTGTGTAAATATGATATTGAGACTTTAACCCCTTGTGAACCAAGTGAGATTTGACCTCTACCAAAAACTATAGGGATCATTTATTCACCATGCATTACCTACATGTCAAGTATGAGGACCCTACAAAATACCTTTCTTGTACAGTGAACTTTATGAATAACCAGAAAGACAACCAATATGCAAAAATGCATTGAGGTTTCGATGATACATAAATGTTCGGTTTCAAAGAGTACCATCATGCACCATTATCTTCTCATTCAAATGTTATACTAGCATGTTCAAAAAATAATTTTGTCATTCCAGATGATCTTTTGACCTCAATAAAAGCCATACATAGCTAGACAGGCAAACAACAGACAGACAGATGGACAAACAACTATCTTGAAAGATCGTGACCATAACCCATCCACATACCAAATATGAATTCTATTCAAGTTTCCTACCTTGAGATATCGCATAAAAAAATGTCAAACTTTGACCCCCGGTGACCCCAGATGACCTTTGACCTCAGCCACAAATAACAGGAGCATCTCCTGACCATAATGCATCTACATACCAAATGTAAAATCTATCCAAGCTTCCCATCTTGCGATTTCATGATAACGAGATTTTCAGTCTGTTAACCCAGGTGTCCCCAGATGACCTTTGACCTCTACCAAAAACAATAAGTACCATTTCCTGACCATAACACATCCACATACCAAATACAAAATCTATGTAAGTTCCCTACCTTGAAATATTGCATTAAGAAAATTTAAAGACTTTGACCCCTAGTGACCCCATATGACCTTTGACCTCTGCCACAAACAAATGGAACCACTTCCTGACCATAACACATCCACATACCAAATATGAAATCAATCCAAACTTCCTACCTTGAGATATTGCATAAAAAAATGTCAAACTTTGACCCCCGGTGACCCCAGATGACCTTTGACCTCTGCCACAAATAACAGGAGCATCTCCTGACCATAATGCATCTACATACCAAATGTAAAATCTATCCAAGCTTCCCATCTTGCGATTTCATGATAAAGAGATTTTCAGTCTGTTAACCCAGGTGTCCCCAGATGACCTTTGACCTCTACAAGTACCATTTCCTGACCATAACACATCCACATACCAAATACAAAATCTATGTAAGTTCCCTACCTTGAAATATTGCATTAAGAAAATTTAAAGACTTTGACCCCTAGTGACCCCATATGACCTTTGACCTCTGCCACAAACAAATGGAACCACTTCCTGACCATAACACATCCACATACCAAATATGAAATCAATCCAAACTTCCTACCTTGAGATATTGCATAAAAAAATGTCAAACTTTGACCCCCGGTGACCCCAGATGACCTTTGACCTCTGCCACAAATAACAGGAGCATCTCCTGACCATAATGCATCTACATACCAAATGTAAAATCTATCCAAGCTTCCCATCTTGAGATTTCATGATAACGAGATTTTCAGTCTGTGGACCCAGGTGTCCCCAGATGACCTTTGACCTCTACAAAAAACAATAAGTACCATTTCCTGACCATAACACATCCACATACCAAATACAAAATCTATGTAAGTTCCCTACCTTGAAATATTCCATTAAGAAAATTTAAAGACTTTGACCCCTAGTGACCCCATATGACCTTTGACCTCTGCCACAAACAAAAGGAACCACTTCCTGACCATAACACATCCACATACCAAATATGAAATCTATCCAAACTTCCTACCTTGAGATATCACGTTAACAAGGTTTTTAGACTTTGACCCCTGGTGACCCCAGATGACCTTTGACCTCCACCAAAAACCATAGGGACCATCTTCTGACCACAACGCTTTGACATATCACATATGAAATCTATCCAAGTTTCCTATCTAGAGATATCATGTTCACAAGATTTTTCAGACTTTGACTGCTGGTGACCGCAGATGACCTTTGACCTCCACCAAAAACAATAGGGACCATCTCCTGACCATAACGCATCCACATACCTCAAGATGAAATCTATCCAAGCTTCCTACCTTGAGATATTGTGTTAACAAGGTTTTTAAACTTTGACCCCTGGTGACCCCAGATGACCTTTGACCTCAACCAAAAAGGATAGGGTTCTTGCTCTCAATATGGTGCATCTATGTAAGAAGTTTTAAAACTGTCAGACATTCCTATCTTGAGATATCGTGTTAACAAGCAAAGTGTCACAAACACACACACACACATACACACAGTATCACAATTGCATAGATTCCTCTGACTACTTCAAGGAATCAAAAAACCTCGATGAAAAGAAAGCATTTTGTTATTAAATTGCATTGCAGTAGCTTTACAGTAAATTGTTAAGAATAAATTGGGCATTTGTCTCAACTACAAGACAAGGCAGATAAATTCAACTTACACCCTTTCAATGACTTCTTTGTTAGCCTTTTTTCTTCCAATCGCTTCTTAGGCTGTTGCTTCTCCATGTCTCCGTTTTTTCTGCATCCCATTTCGGTGGGCTCTGTTGCTACACATGATGCATTCTGAGCCACATTCTTCGAGTGAGGGACATCCTCATTGGGAGGTAGATATTGTCTTGCAGAACCTTGATCAGTAGGAACTCCCTGAAAGAGAATAAATACTCCATAAACCAGAATAAGTTGACCTAAAACAACATTGAAACAGAAAGCAACCAGAATGCAAAAATGCATTGAGGTTTCGATGATATATAAATTTTCCATTTCAAATAATGCCATCATGCACCATTATCTTCACAGTCAAGTGTTAAATACACTAGCATGTTCAAAAAATAATTTTGTTATTCCAGATGACTTTTGACCTCCATTAAAGACATACATAGATAGACAGACAAATATGCAGACAGAGAGAGACAGACAGCGATCTTGAAAGATCACATTTAAAAAGGTTTCAGCCTTTATTCCCCCAGCTGACCCCAGATGACCTTTGACCTCTGCCAAAAACAATGGGGACCATCTCCTGACAATAACGCATCTACATACCCAAATATGAAATCTATCCAAGCTTCCTATCTTGGGATATCATGTTAACAAGATTTTCAGACTTTGACCCTCTGTGACCCCAGCCCAGCCAACATGCCCAGCTGGGCCCCAACTGGGTTTCAGCTGGACAACTTGCTGGGCCCCAGCTGGGGCCCATCCGTGTTTGTCAGGCATTCCCACGTGGGGCCCAACTGGGCTAGCCTTTCCCAGCTGAAGCCCAGCTGGCCCCCAGCTGTACTCCACTTCAATAACTGAAGCCTAGCTGGGCTTCAGCTGGGAAAGGCTAGCCCAGCTGGGCCCCACGTGGGAACACTTGACAAACCCAGCTTGGACCCAGCTTGAAATCCAGTTGGGGCCCAGCTGGGCATGTTGGCTAGGAGATGACCTTTGACCTCCACCAAAAACAACAGGGACCATCTCCTGACTATAACCTAAATATGAAATCTATCCAAGCTTCCTATCTTGAGATATCGTGTTAACCAGATTTCCTGACTTTGACCCCCACTGACCCAAGATGACCTTTGACCTACGCCAAAAACGAAAGCAACCATCTCCTGACCATAACGCATCCACATACCAAATATGAAATCTATCCAAGCTTCCTACCTTGAGATATAGCGTTAACAATGTTTTCAGACTTTGACCACTGGTGACCCCAGATGACCTTTCACCTCCACCCAAAAACAGAAGGGTTCTTCCTCTCAATATGGTGCATCTATGTACTAAGTTTAAAAACTGTCAGACATTTCTATCTTGAGATATTGTGTTAACAAGCAAGGTGTCACAAACACACACACACCCACACAGGTTTTTTTTCCTTTGACCTTAACCAAACACAGATCGATTTGAAATCTGTCCTTTCTACCTTAAAATACTGTGTTAAAACGTTTTTCAGTGTTTGACCCCTGGTGACCCCAGATGATCCCTTGACCTTCACCAAACATATCCAATTTCACCCTTACACCACAACACATCCACACACCAACTTTGACATCTATCCAAGTTTCCTACCTAGAAATATCGTGTTGAGAAGGTTTTTAGTTTTTGACCTCTGGTGACCCCAAATGACCTTTGACCTCCACCAAAAACAATAAGGCACACCTTCTCCTTTTGACGAATCTATGTACCAAATCCAATTCCCATCCAACTTTCCCTTGTTGAGTTAGAGTGTACTGAAGCAAGTGTCACACACACACACACACACACAGGTTTTTTTTCCACACAACCTGAGGACCCCATTGTGTTTTCCTTTGTTCCTGCTTCCTTAACCCTAACCTTAACAATAGACTCTCTATTGTTCACACAGGAGAGGACCCCAGAAATCTATTGAATTTCCACCAGAGGACCTAAAATCCATTGTTCAGGTCCTCTGTTTGAATACGAAACAAGTACACGCATACACACATACACACGAACGCCATTATGATCCCATTGGTTTCTCTTATCATCAAAACCAAAAATAAAAAAGAAACCATTCACCACTGCACAGCTTTCCCAGTTACTAGTTAGGATATTGCAGATAAACAGAAAGAATAGGTTCACAATGTACATAGGCTAGCCTAGGCCTATGTGCTATACCTTAGGCAATGGCAAAAGTGCCAAGACATGCTGAAGAAAATTATATCACAGAGAAAAACGCTCACAAAAGGATTGCACATTGTTGTTTGAGGGACTATTACACATGCCTTGTAAATATTTTAGATGTTCTTGGCCACAGGGATTTTTATTGACCCTTTTCATTACTCGATCCTGCTTTGTGAAAGGAATGTAGGCAAGGCTGCTGCTGACTAGCACAAACGTATGCAGAAAGTACTAACGTAAGCTCACTTGCTGAATCAAACCATACATTTTGGGCTTAAATTTCTCAGTTAAGGGAGCTAGACACTTTGTGTTTTCAATTTTTCCAAAAGCCAAGAATTGACACTGTAGAATATCATTAATTTATTTACCTTTTCCCCTTTTATAATGGCAAACTTTTTTTTCGAGATTTCATTGTCGAAATTTGCGAGATCCTTTAGCTAGGCTGTACACACTGAGAAAGCAGTGAATGTGCGGCGAGTAGTTGTTGTGATTGCGCTTTAAGTATGTGATCGATCATTGGTGTATGGAACAATCACAAGGTTTTTAACACAAATTTCCTGTTGAAGTTCACCTTGTCTTCTTGGCCCATGTGGAATGTGCACTTCTCCTTCGTTATTACGTAGTGCAAAATATTGAAGCAGTTGCCAAACACGTCTGCCAAGCAAGCTATATTTCAGCATGCATCTGCTCAAATCTTATGCCATCCACATGTGTTCAAACTGCTAATTTCAGCTTTAGGCTTAGTGCAAGAGAATTTTTGGCCTGATTTTATCCTGGTTGTGCACCTGTGGTCAAAAACAGCTAGTGGAGAACACTGTTACCTAAAAATGACATTCGTTCCAAGTTTCACGTGACAGAGCTCATTGCAGTGTCCGAATTTTCGGGTAGCTACACCGGTTAAGAGCTCCGCGTGAGCTAGGAAAGATGTGTGAGGCCTTAGCTCTTGTGAGTGGCTTGTACCCGGCAAGGTATCGTTTACAGGCTCACTTATACTTGTCAATAGCGGAAAACGAGGTAGGTACTTCTGAACCACACAAACGAGGAAATGGTCAAATTAGCTAAGAGACATAAAAGCTACCATAGGTTGTGAAGGGTTCGTCTACATGAACAATATATATTCTGACTGATATCCTACGGCCTCCTCTTGATGGGATGAAATCGTATGTTACCTCGGTTGGCAGGTGTGTACCCAAACAAATTACCTCTATTTCCACCATTTACAAACGCACACACATGCACACACACACAACATCACCATCACATACAGTAGATTCCTTGCCTGCCTTCAGCAAGGAATCAAAAGTGACATGGTTTGTTTTCTAAACATGGGCAATGCACCAAGTAAGACCCCACACTGTTACCATTCTTGAGACATTGTTTTTAACAAGGTTTAACCTAATACTCACCTCTAGTGACCCAAGATGACCTTTTTTGATACTTCCACACAAAACTGATAGGGTTCATCTAGGAAACTTAAGCAATGCCCAGGATTTTCCCTAGAATTTTCCATTTTGAACGTTGGTGGTCTGCAACGTACAAGCTTTAAAACAAGGAGACTGTTCAAACCAGAAAGCCTGATGGCTTACTGATTCCTTGTCTTTCCTTGAGAAATCTTGTTTTTGACCTCTTTTCTCCTCCAAAACAGAAGGGACTCCAAATCTAAAAACTAAATATGAACCAGAATGCAAAAATGCATTGAAGTTTCGATGATATATGCACATCCTTTTCAAAAAAATGCTACATTTCTTGTAACACCTGATGACCCAAAGTAACCTTTGACTCCACCAGTATCTATATTCAAAAAGCCAAATTTCATACTGTGCCTTAAGATATTCTGCAAACAAAGTTTCCAGAGTTTAATGCCAGGTGATAACAGATGACCATTGACCTCCACCAAAAAAAAAAAACAGGTACCATTGATCTCCACCAAAAAAAAAACAGGTACACCGTAAAGTACTTTCAACTCACCAAAACACATCCAAATACTAATTATGAAATCCATCCAAGTTTCCTACCTTGAGATATCCCATTGACAAGGTTTTCAAAGTTTGACCTTTGGTGACCCCAAATGACCTTCAACCTTGACCAAGGACTGCAGATGCCACCTTCCTACCATACTGTAACACATCCACATACTAACTTTGCAATCTATCCCAGTTTTCTACCTTGAAATACAAAGTAAAATTTGGTTTTCAAGGTTTGACCTTGGCTAATCCCATGTGAACTCTGACATCTACCAAAATAAAAAGGGTCCACCCTCCCATCATAATTCATCAACAAACCAAGTTTGAATGCAATACAAGCTTCCTACCTTGAGATATCGTTAAACAACGTTTTCTAAGTTTGACCCCCATGTGACCCCAAATGACCTTTGACCTCTAAAAAAAAGTAGGTTTCTTCCTTACATCATAATGCATCAACATACCAAGTTTGAAATCAATCCAAGCTTCCTACCTTGTAGGGCTGTGCATTTTTGGTTAATTCACTATCTGTTTAACCGATTTAATCAACAGGCAGTTAACCGTTTAACTGAAAATGACGTCATGTTCAGCACATCAACAAAATCAACATTTCCAAAGAGCCCCATTTCTTTTGTTTAGGAAGTTCAAGTCTAAAAATGGCGTCGTAAATCATGTTCGCCGATGTTACCATTTGGCAAAATTGTTCATATTTTGCTTTGAGTTTATATCATCTTTTCACAGTAAAAGCCAATGCTGCACATACTGAAGCTTTCAGACCATGTGCACTTTTTAATATTCCAACAACTGCTGCATTTTCCCGCCTGATCCGATGTAACATCATCAGTTAAGAAGCCTGAAAATTCATGAAAGACTCCGACAGCGCTGTTTTAATGCAGCTTGCTTGGGATTCATTGTTTAATACATGTACAGAGCTCATGTATTTGTAACAGTAGCGATCTGTACAATTGCACTGTAAACTGCCCACCGGCCACAAACAGCAGAACCAAATCCTATTATCCTGCATAAATTAAGGAATTCCCAGCATTCCTACCGTAAAGTTATTTACAGTAGGATATATGCAATGTTGTCATTTGACATCATCACGAACGAAAACAATGAAGCACGTGGTCCCATGCATGCAGTAGACTTACGTGCGTATCTGTTTTTACTGCCAAACAAGGGAACGTGTTTTGCTTGGTGACATCATATGCATACCATCTATTGCAAAATTTGAATTGCCCCTGAATCATGATTGGTTCGATTGCGTTGATTCAGAGCCAGCCAATCACAACTTGCGCCATCGCCTATGGGATTTAGTGTGTGAAAATACCAGCCATCAAAATGAATTTCCCCGTTGAGTTTGTGTTCTGACGATCGCACTTCCCATGCTTACAGTACATACAGTAGCTGGCCTGTGCAGCCGGGCAAGCCCTGTGCTAAATTCACCAAGAAACAGCATCACAAATCTCTGTGTACGTGGATTTTTCGGGGATCTGACTTACGTGCATTTCATTTGCAGATTCTTTTTAAACAATACTTAAGGTTTGGACAAGAAGTGCCAAATATAAAGGGATATTTATATCAGAAAGGAACCATAACATATATACCTTAATCGATTGCAATTGTTTTGCGGCCCAGAAGGCTAAGATAAGATGATTGCGTATTTTTACATGCATCGTTAGGGTGGGCTTCTACAGTACAGTACATTATCGCAGTTACAGCCCACTCTGTACATAGCTTGACCAGCCAACAAACTGCGTATGCTTATTCATAACTAGCATGTTCAAAAAATAATTTTGTAATTCCAGATGGCCTTTTGACCTTCATAAAACCCATACATAAATAGACAGACAAACATACAGATGGACAAATGGACAGACAGCTATCTTGAAAGATCTTGTTTAAAAAGGCTTCCAGTCTTTGACACCTGGAGACCCCAGATGACCTTTCATCTCTGCCAAAAACAATGGGGACCACCTTCTTACCATAACGCAGAGTTAATGAGCGTTAGATTATAGTGCAGGTTTGAACCAACCCCATAAAGACTGTAAAGACAAGACAATATTTTGCAATGTCATTAAAGCCCGGTTCACACCGCCACGACGATCCAAGACACGACGGCGACCACCCAACGCGTCGGCTGGGGTATGGGCGGTGTGAACACTCTCACGACTACGATTCCGTCGGGTCGTATGTCGTCGGCAAGATTAAACATGTTCAATCGTAGTCGGGTCTAGGCGGTACTCGTTGTGTTGGTGTGAACTCTTCTTCGACGCGACAAACAGGCCTCATGCGGTTTGTCCAATCAGAGCACAGCATTCACCCATGGTACACAGTTCCAGTTACGGCATGTTTTTATTGCGCAACACCAAGAGCAGGTGAGTACGTATCAAACCATGTTACAGTATATGCTACAGCTCCAGGCTTACTACTTTAGTACTAACCATTACTGTAGCCAATTTCTGTCTCCGAGTTAAAGGCATCTTAAAAACTGGAATCGATGTGGAGCGGAGATAACTTTTCGCAGTATTCTAATCTGCCTGTTCAGCGCGAAGCCAACTGCATGTTTGCAATATATGCCTGCTAAGCGGACTGTGATTTTGCGTTGATGAATTGCCCACGATGGTTGTGCTGTACAGCAAGATAATGAACGAAATGACTCCAGAATAAGGAGCTATTCGTGTAGGGACCATCTTTTTTCTTCATTTTAACAAGTGTACAAAACGTAAGCGTGTTGGAGGCAAAAGACATACGAACACTTCTTTTGAATAGTGGGGCGATGAATTTTGCGCTAAATCAGTCAGAGTAGACTAACGCCATGTGATAGACCTACGAACTGGAGGTTCGAAGATGGGGTAAACCCCAAAGATATTATAAGCATATATTCCATACGTTAACTTACACTGTTGCTGAAATTGATTCCTCATAGAGACGTAAATATCGGGGTGGAAGTGTAAATGAGACCTAGCGTTGACCAGTCTAACCGGCGATTCGTGTAAAAACTAAAGCCGCATTAGCCAAAAAAAAAAAAAAAAAATCCATCCTTCAAAGAGGTCAGTGTGCGTACGCTTTTACAACGCATTACATACGCGAAGAAGACATTTCTCAGTGTATTATCAGGATTTTAGTTGATGCAAACTTCTGCGTGCTCGGAAAACGAACGCACTTATAAAAGTGCGTCACTTGAAGATACTTTGCACAGAATAAGACGGAACAAGTCCGTTAACTTCAAACCAGTCATTGTACGTTCATGTTCAAGGATTTACGTAGGCCTAGAATACCGAGCCAATTAGAAATTACTTCCTTTTTAAGGGGAATATTTCTCTTTCTATATTTATTTTCAAAATAACAAGTGTCAATACCTTTGTAAGACATTCGTTCGCCTACGAAGGCTGGCAGATAAATCTGCAATAGCCAACTTGTATTCATCCTCTTGCATGTAGGTACAATCGTGCTGGGTGGAGACGGCGGTCAGAGCAGGGAGGTGTTAGAGGTCCTAACACCTCCCTGGTCACGGAGTAGCACCGTAGTCTTCTTGAGCTTCTTTTTTCGCCTTATGTTTTTGAAGAATTCTTTTGCCTCATTTTGAGCGGAACTCCAGCTGGTGTGGGGAGGTGCGGATGCACGCACCCCCTCCTCCAGCCTACGTCCCAGGGAAATCACAGCCCTTAAGAGAAGCAAGCCAATGATCCACAACTGGAAAAAAGGCCGTGGCCAGCCCGACATTGACAATTCAGTTAGAAACTGAGCCGTTAAAGCCCATCTAACTTACTAATTCATATACCGAGTTCAATCTTTTAAAGGACACGATACGCAAACTTTGGACAGTGTAAAAGACCTACTTTAGAGCCTGTACACGCCAATAATTTCTTAATTGCGACCCAGAGGCCCAAAAAAGGACCATTTCAAATTTATTGTAGGGCCTAAATCTCAAACCTGGAATAGCCTGATAAATGGCGCGCCACGTGCAGCGTCGCTCAATCGATTAGTGTCGGAGCGGTGTGACATGATATTTTCGTGGGTTTAGGAAGGCGCCAGAATGTCTACGATTTATGCAGATTGTCTACGACAGGTGAAGTCTTGTCGCGTCGTAGGTAGTCGTGGCGGTGTGTACCGGGCTTAATACCTAACACTAATATATATATGGGAGAACTTTTGAACAGCTTCTCTAACACTAATATAAAAGGGAGTATTTTTTAAGTTTTCCCCCAAGTGCAGATACCACTCTGCTAGCAAAATATGCTCCTGCATGCTTTATATCTTGTTCTAGAACAAATAAACTATTGGTGGAAGCTTAAGAATAAAAATAAGAAAGAAAACATTCACTACTGCACAGCTAAATTTCCCAGTAGGCTTAAGGATATTACAGAGAAACATACATGGAAGGATAGGTTCAAAATGTACATATGCTATACGTTAGGCAATAGCAAAAGTGGCAAGACGTGCTGAAGAAAATTACATGATAGAGAAAATCTCTAAAAGCTCACAAAAGTATTGCAGATTGTTGGGGTCTTTTACACATGCGTTGTAAACATTTTTGATGTTCTTGGCCAAGTGGATTTTTGTTGACCCCCTTCAGTACTCGATCCTGCTTCGTGAAAGGAATGTGCTGCTGACTTGCCCAAACGTAGGCCTAACGTTAGGTCTAGGCAGAAAGTACTCGCCCACTTGCTCAATCGAACCACACATTTTTGGCCTAAACTTCTAAGTTTAGGGAGCTAGACACTTTGAGTTTTCAATTCTTCCTAATGTCCTAATGTCAAGAATTGTCACAGTAGAATATCATCAATTAAAGGAGAAGGCAACCCTAGCTTTTTCTGCCTACAGACTACCATTTTATGGTATGCTCTTTCCAAAAGAAGCACAAAGAAGTTTTTGAAGTATTCATTTCAACCTTAAAAATTGATTTTTAAGAAGCTACTGGTCCGCGCCATCGTTTTTTGAAATTCACCAGCCACATATCATTTTTCAACAGAAAAGTTACCAACCCACAAAAACTATGTTTAATTGCACATATACTGCATAACACATCTTCTGAATTCCCCTTGAAAAAGGAGACAAAATTCCTAATGTTTGTATAAAATTATTTTCATCATACAATAATAAACTAAAATGAAATACAGGTTTTTAACAAGAGCATGAAAAAATAGTTTGCATAATTGGCAACACCATCGCACCGCTGTCTGTCACCATACACTTTGCCTGTAACCCTTACAGTTCGGGTAACCCTGATGAAAGGAAATAACTGTATGTAGAGAACTGCAAACACGTTCTCATGGCAGGGTGACCGTGACTAATATACAGTAAACTGTGGTGCAGTGTCCAGTGTGAAAACACTGTGCACGGAATTTAACGTTACAACTTACGAGCAGGATGTACTCGAACTCTTTGTCGTACACTCTCCCGCTAAACATGGAATATAGGACTGGAACCCTTTTATAGAAAGATTGAAGCAAACGGTATGTTTGGTAGCCTGAGTATTCAGAGAATAAAGAAAGAAAACAGGACAAGGTGCAGTCGGCGGGATCTCTTATGAAGGTTCTAGCATGCGGCTAGTACGCTTAGCTCTTGTACCAGTTTTGACACTAATCGGAACCAGTATGATCTTGTCTGTTTTCTACGCAAATAGCGAGTGAGCTAACAGTATCTTGGGGAAGTGCTTTTGAGAAAGATACCAGAAAGTCCCTATGCGGATTTTTAACTGCCGATATTTGTTTAGTTGAGGCAAAGAAGAGAAGACTGAGTGAACATAACGACAAGGTAGGCAGTTTGCAATTCTTACCGTAGCGAAATAGCAAGCGCCAGCTTCATTAGGCCTAGTGAGGTCCTAACAATCTTTTGAGATTGCCAAAGCTGTCGGCAATGCTATCTAGTCCTCGTAGACATATTTTCATGGCTAGGGTGGGTATACACAGACTTTATTGCCTCTGGGAAGGCTCTGACCCTTTTTTATACATCCCTTCAGTTTGTGGAATACTGTACACGCCATGTGCAATGAATGGGAAATCGTAACTTACGATGTGGCTCATTTACGTCATATTAAAGCGCCCTCTTTTTTTGAAAACCAGAAAATGGCTATGCAGGGAAGAAAAATAATTGAAAAATTCATAAAAATTTGGAACTATGCTGATTCGATTAGCTTTTTTCAGAAAATGTGTTAGAATTGTGGTCTCTACTAGCTGATAGATGTTAAATCCGTTGGTTGCCTTCTCCTTTAAGTTACTTTTCCACACATATATAGTTCACATGGCGATTTTTTTTTACAATGTTCCATTGTTGAAATTTGCTGGATCCTCTAGCTAGCCGTGCACACTGAAGTTGCATTGAATGTGTCGCCTGTTGTGATTGGGTGAAGGTATGCAATCATTGGGGCATGGAATCAATCAAGCATTTTAACAGAGATTTTCTGTTCAAGTCCACCAAGTCTTCTTTGCAGGTGCTGAGTGTGTAACTATCCTTCGTTATTAGGTAGTGCAAAATATAGAAGCAAGTGCAAGTACTTGTGCAAAATATGTCTGCCAAGCGGGCTATGTTTCAGCATGCATCTGCTGAAATCTTAAGCCGTCCATAGCTAACAATATTATCTGGCATGTGATGACACCATTGTGTTGTCAGTACCAAAAGTTAGTACTCCTTAGATTTTACATTTTCACTGATGTTGTGTCCCTCAAACAGACGTTGGTTTTGACTTTTCACAGTGTTTAGTGTTTGACAATGATGCTCAACAGCTGAAAAGCAGAATTTTTGTACGATTTTCGTTATGGCAGAATCGACGGTGGAAAATCATAATCATTCTGCCTAAATCAAGATACTTGGCATCTTTGCCTGCACCTCCACCAAAAACAACTACCATGAGATATTGCTTTAAAATGATTTTCAGAATTTAACCCTCGCTGACCCCCGATGACCTTTGACCTTTGCTACAAATAATAGGAGCATCTCCTGCCCATAATGCATCCACATATTAAATATGTAATATATCCAAGCTTCCTAAACTGAGATATCAGAGATGTAATGTAAAGAGATTTGGACCCAGGTGAGCAAAGATGACCTTTCACCTCCACCAAAAACAATAGGTACCATTTCCTGACCATAATGCATCCAAATACCAAATATGAAATTCACTCAAGTTTCCTACCTTGAAATTAAGCACTAACAAAATTTTCAGACTTTGACCCCCTTTGACCCCATATGACCTTTGACCTCTGCCAAAAACAAAAAGGACCATCTTCTGACTATAATGCATCAACATACCAAATATGAAAGCTTCCTATCCAAGCTTCCTAACTTGAGATATCATGTAAACAAGGTTTTCAGACTTTGACCCCTGGTGACCCCAGATGACCTTTGACCTCCACCAAAACAAGAGCCCAATGGGCACTGTGGTTCCTTGCTGGATATTATAAGAATGTATAGCCAGTCTCCGAAATAGAGCTAAGCAAAAGCTCATACTCAATGTTTGTAACATCTTCACATGTATTTTAGGGGTATTTTAGTACTAATACAGGGTTCGTAGCCCTTCATGGATTCAAAATTCAAGGACTTTTCAAGACCTCTTACAAACTTTTCAGGTACTATATAGAGCGACTTTCACTCGGAAATTTCACTGAGATCAATCAAGCGCACGTGCATCTAAACTCATACTTCCAAGTATCAGCTGTAATTTGCTTTGATGTTCAAACCATTAAACTGAAAATGGAAGCAGGGTCATGTACTGCATAATGCTGGGATGTCTTCAAATACTGTATGCATGAAAAAATCACCATTTACTTGAAAAATAAACGTATAAAAAATCCATCAACTTTGAAAAAGATAACAATGCATACAGCGTGACCAGTAGATCACCGGTTGCACGCGAAGACCAATTTGTGACAGAGCCTAAATGTTATGATGTTCCGTTTTGTTAAAATTCCTTTTGAAATATTTTGTTTGCATTTTTTCAATTACGAGTCCCTTTGATTTTTTCTCTTCAGCTAGTATGAATAATGGAAAATACCGATTTCATAAAATGAAAATAGCCTCAGACTGTATAGCTGGTTTTGTACCAGACGTGCCGCATCGTATGTAACCTGCATGGCAAGCTGATGCAAATACAAGCCTACGAAGTACTAGTGTGGTGTACGAGTAACATTTGCCTGCCATGCAGGGCATCTCACTAGTGTTCGACAGATTATGCTATATTTGGTAATACCCGATTATTCAATTTAACAATCGGGCCCGATGCCGAGTTATTGATCACCGATTATTGGAAAGAGGGAAGTAACATGTTTGTCACTTTAGTACGTGCCCCTTGCTTTGTGCATATCGTATTATCATAACCAGTGCATGATGGAAAATATTGGGTATAGTTCTGGATATCATTTTTGTAGGCGAAGTATTTTCATTTTAAAAGTGGAGATACAAATCAACCCTTTATACAGTACAATTGTTTGCAGTCGATGTCACGTGCCCTTTGATAATTTAGTTCTATTGCCAACATCATGCTCTGTCTAGTTTTCATCCCCCAATCATGTCGGAAAATTGCATTCTTTTACTGTACTGGGTTGTAGTTGCGTTAATGCACTGTAGCTACTCTCCCGTTTAAACGAACCCCATGTAAAGCAATCATAATAATCTTAGCAGTTCTGGGCACCCGTAGAACGTATCTCATGGTTCGTTTCCGATATAAATATCCCCGTATATTTTTAGTTGTTCTCGTCCAAAACTTCCGTCTTGTTTAAAAAGAATCTGCAACTGAAATGCACGTAAGTCCGATCCCCGAAAAATCCACGCTCGCAGAGATTTGTGATGCCGTTTCTAGGTGAATTTAGCACGGGGCTCGCCCGGCTTCGCTAGCCGGTATTACAAGCGGGATCGTCGTAACACAAACTCAACGGGAAAATTTGTCTCGAGGCCGAGTATTTTCACACACTAAATCACATAGGCGAAGGCGCGAGTTGTGATTGGCTGCCTAGAATCAACGCAATTGAACCAATCACGAAGCAGGGGCTAATTTAAATTTTGCAATGGATCTTATGCATATGATGTCACCGAGCAAAATATGATGCCTTATTCGGCGGTAAAAACGGACACGCACGTAAGTCTATTGCATGCGTGGGCCAAGAAGTTTGCTGCAAGAGACCACGTGCAATTACTGTTTTCGTTTGCAATGACGTCGTATGACAACATTGCTTAAGTCCTACTGTAAATAAAATTACGGAAGGAATGCTGGGAATGACTTAATTTATGCAAGATAATAACCACCAAACTTCACAAGATTCTAGGTGCTAAGTGTACAAAACGTGCACATATGTATGCAAAGCTTGTGGATTGGAAAAAAACGGCGAAACACTGCAGCTAGATAGTCTGTACTATGTGTTTAATTTCAGTACAGTTGGTACAGCAACTTATGCCGCGCTTTCTGCAAGACAGGGAAAACACCTTGAATGCACTTCTAAATCGAATTCCAAGTAATACTACCGGGTTATAGCAGAAAACTTAAACATCAAACGATCATTCCCATGGCAGGGGTAAAATTTAGGGACTGTCTCCAATTCTTCCCGGGGTTTACTGAAGGGCAAAACTCCAAGCCATTTTCAGCTTGTGCACTCTTCAGTGAACACAGCCCAGTCCACACACAGCTTAATGAGCTAGCAGGAGAGCTGTGAGTTTTCACTAACAAAAGCTTTCCTTAGTAACTGCTTTGAGTAGCAGACTGGTATGAAAAGAAGTAGCTCTCTATGCATCATTGAATTCAGAGAAAGAGCTACACTGACTGAAACTGCATCCCAAATAAGGCACAGTTAATCAATAATCCATTGAAGGTTTTCTGAGCAGCTCCTTTTGTTACCATAACAAAAGGACATGACAACCATTGCTGAAAGATGAGCCTTTACTGTCCACAGAGTCACTGAAGTGTAGTCTTAAGCCACTCCCCTTTTGCATATGCTGTGGCTGTGAAGAGGAGAGCCAGCCACACACTTGCTACACTCTCTGAATAGACCCATTGTTGTGCTCGCCCGCCAGTTCCCATCAGTAAGAAAAGTCTACAACCCCTTATACGTTTGTGATTATCAATGCATCCCGTTTTAGCAGGAAGTTAAAGGATTGAGTATTTACGGGAATTCTAACGAAATTATGAACAAGTTTCAAATAGGCCCTATATTTAGCCCCTTTTTCCAGTTTTCAAATAATAGGTGGTAGTGATCGGTTTAATGGCAGAATTGCCGCTTATTTACCGATAACGGAATAATCGGCCCGATGCCGATTACTTTACAGATGACCGGTCGAACACTACATCTCACCTGGAAGTACGAGCCATGCTGTTTGAACCTAGTACCGTTTACGTACGTTCGGCCTCAGTTTTTAGTGCTCAGCATACTAATCTTACGGTACCCATACCGAACGCGGCGGCTAGCACTATTGGTCAAGCTTAACAAAGACACTGGAGGCCCAATATTCCAGCCGCTGGGATATAAATGTTTTCTTTTCGACTAAGTTGACATGAATTTTGTTTATGTTGGGATGAGTTACAGCTCATGCACGCATTTATCTCCCCCCCCCGGCCCCCCCCCCCAAAAAAAAATTAATTCAGAGTTCTATGGATTTCCTGCATCATCAATACAATATTGCAGTACATGGATTACGTCCTGTCGTAATCTCGTAACATTAAGGGCCTAAGGTTAACATTTGCCAATTGGTTATGCACACAAAGCAGGGACTAACAATATGATAGGCTGTACTGCCGATGGAAGAAGCTGGTTATGCCTGCCGCAATGATACCCCTGCCCCAAGCTAACTGCTACGGTAAGACTTTAGCAAACCTGATTGATCAAAATTACGGCTATTAATTATGAAATCTTGTAAGAAGTAAAACATACACAGACAAATTGTACACTCCAAAACTTTTTTCAAGGACATTTTCAGGACTTCATGACCTCATTTTTAAATTTAAGGACATTTCCAGGACTTTTCAAGGCTCACAAAAATTCAAGGACTTTTCAAGGTTTTCAAGGACTGCTACGAACCCTGTAATATTACATGAAATCAAAGACCAAATTTCTGTGGCCTTACTTACATGCAACTTTTATAATGCTTGGTGATTCTTCCTCATTTCCATATGTATTTATGCTTGTAATCAAACTTGATATTCTCACCAATAAACAATACACAATGAGGTCAGAGAGAGAAAATCACCCCTTGTATTTCTCTCACAATTTATTTTTACCTGCTCTCAAATAAAACTTGCTATTACTTTAAAACAATCTATTTTTCCTGTTTGCTACCTCTACACAGAAAACAGGGTTTATTCAGCAGTTAAGCAGAAAGCAAGTGATTAATGCGGTGTGATAATAGAATGAGGATTAGGTTACCCCCACAGAGCACAGCAGTACTAAAGAGACACATACTTTATAATCCATGCATTGCTTCCACAGGCAGAGAGACCAGTTTAATGCAGAGTGACCTGTGCTCAGTGAAATCTACAGATTTCAGTTATTGCCCTCTTAATTAAAACTTTGGATGATCCAAAATATGTGTACAACCCGAAGGAATCATTACTGAACGAATGTAAAGGCCAAATTTCTAAGGTGTTTGGGTGTATAAGCATGCAAAACAAGGTGAGATAAAAAATCTATTGAACCTATCTTTATCTAGCTTACAAGATTTTCCAAATAACATTTCCAGCGGGTGACCTCCAGTGACCTTGATGACCTTTGACCTTAACCAAACACAGATCGATTTGAAATCTGTCCTTTCTACCTTAAAATACTGTGTTAAAACGTTTTTCAGTGTTTGACCCCTGGTGACCCCAGATGATCCCTTGACCTTCACCAAACATATCCAATTTCACCCTTACACCACAACACATCCACACACCAACTTTGACATCTATCCAAGTTTCCTACCTAGAAATATCGTGTTGAGAAGGTTTTTAGTTTTTGACCTCTGGTGACCCCAAATGACCTTTGACCTCCACCAAAAACAATAAGGCACACCTTCTCCTTTTGACGAATCTATGTACCAAATCCAATTCCCATCCAACTTTCCCTTGTTGAGTTAGAGTGTACTGAAGCAAGTGTCACACACACACACACACACACAGGTTTTTTTTCCACACAACCTGAGGACCCCATTGTGTTTTCCTTTGTTCCTGCTTCCTTAACCCTAACCTTAACAATAGACTCTCTATTGTTCACACAGGAGAGGACCCCAGAAATCTATTGAATTTCCACCAGAGGACCTAAAATCCATTGTTCAGGTCCTCTGTTTGAATACAAAACAAGTACATGCCAACCTGACTACATAGGTTCCTTTGCTACCACAAGGAACCAAAAATAGGGTTCTTCCTCTCAATATGGCACATCCATGTACCAAGTTTGAAAACTGGGAGACATTCTTTTGTTGAGATATCATGTTAACAAGGTTTTCAGACTTTGACCCCTGGTGACCTAAGATGACCTTTGATCTCCACCAAAAACAAAGGTTCTTACTCTCAATATGGCACATCTATGTATTAAGTTTGAAATCTGTCTGACATTCCTATCTTGAGATATCGTGTTAACAAGCAAAGTGTCACAAACACACACAAACACACACACCCATACAAACATACACACACACACCATCATGAATGCATTGGTTTCTCTTATCATCACAACCAATAAAACCAGAAAGCCAAAAGGCTTAGTGATTCCTTGCCACTGAAATTTAAGCCTATCTTTTTTTTCAAATTGACAGTGCTCCATAATGTTTTTCAAAGTGACAGTGCTCCCTAATGTACCCACAAAGTATACATGCAAGGCACCAACGCTTATTAGGGTTCTGTTCATGATATCACATCCACATGTGTGAAATTTTGCAGTATCCAAGACTCCAACCATGGAAAATTTGTGTAAATATGATATTGAGACTTTGACCCCTTGTGAACCAAAGTGACATTTGACATCCAACAAAAACTAGAGATCATTTATTCCCCATGCATCATCTACATGTCAAGTATGAGGACCCTACAAGTTACCTTTCTTGTAATACTATGCAAGCAAGTTTGTCAGACTTTGACACTGCTGACCCCAAATGACCTTTGACCTTCACAAAAATCATCTGGGTTCACCATTCCAATACGGCCAACCCACACACTAAAGATGGGCTTAGTCACATGCATTTTTCTTGGATACCGTGATTACTAGGTTTTGATGTCTTGACCTCTCATGATCAAATGACCTTTGACCGCAAAGAAAATTGATACAGAACAATTAAAACAAATAACCCACACACCCAAAAATTAGCAAAGTCACTTGCATGTACCTTTCTTGAAATATCATGTTTAAAAGGTTTTGACCTTTTGACCTCTCATGAACCCAAATGACCTTTGACCTCCACCAAAAACGATAGGGAACATCCACTCAATTTGGCCAACCCACACACCAAATATGAGATAAGTCACAATTACCTTTCTTGAGATACCATGTTTACAAGCAATTTCAAAGGAATTTACCATTTGACCTCTCACGACCCCAAATGACCTTTAACCTATACAAAAATCGACAGGGACAATCTACTCAATACAATAAGCCCACAAACCAAAAACGAGATCAGCCACACTTTCCCTTCTTGAGATATCATGTTTACAAGCAAAAGCGTTACATACACACACACATACGTGCTTTGCGTACTGACCTGAGGATCAAACTTTTTGCAAAAAAACTAAGCCCATTAACACACTTTGTGCTGGTCCTCAGTAGGTGTTTTAGTCCTCTGAAGAACTTGTGGTATTAAAGTTCATGTCGTCGGAAAAATAATGGAATTAGATGCTAGCGTCAGTTTTAAAGTCACTCTTAGAAGCTTTCCCGGGGACATCCTTGAAATGTCCATTGGGGTACACAGTGGGCTCATTAAAAACGTTTAAAGGCATTTCTTTTCGAGGACGTCATTTTAGGTCCTCGGACACCAAAAAGTCCTCGGAAAGCAGGTGTGTTGTCAAGTTCATGTCCTTGTTGTGATAGTAAAGTAAATGCACACGACATCACCATCACATAGATTCCTTTTGCTGATGCAAGGAATCAAAAACTTATCACAGGGTTCGTACACTTTTTTCAAGATAAAATTCAAGCACTTTCCAAGGATTTTTCAAGGTGTAATTTGATTTTCAACTCCATAAAATTGCTTTTACAGAGCACTCCCAAATTTTTCCTAGTATGAAAAGTCTGACCATTTTGCAATACTTCACAATATGGATCATAGGGCACACATTGGGTCTTAGACAGAAATACACCCAAAAGAACTATTAACAAAGGATCAGTATGACAAATCACCAACATTGTGACACACAATTTGTAGGAGGAAAAGCATTTTGCAAACTTTTATGGAATGGGTAATATTGGGGCCCACATGGAACCTTGGACCAAAATTCAAGAATGTAATAAACAATCCATCAGCCAAGCATCATTATGATAGGCTGTCAACTGTTTTTAACAAGAGCCCAAGGGCACTATGGTTCCTTGTATTTAAGATGATATTGTATAAAGGTAGTCACAAAGTAAGGCATAATCTGCACCTTTAACCCCAATGACTTTTGGCCATCACCCCAAAACAAGGGGACACATTCAATTTCAAAATCATACAAACACTTTTAGTTTGAGTGAAACGGAACACTGAACTTTTCAAATTATCACACTGCACACCGCCCACTTCCATGCGACAAATACATACATCACCTTTCACTAAAATGTCATTTACTTCAGTTTGGGGTAGTATACGTGGTTAGTTAATTGCCTTTTTGGTCAATCTCAACAATTCAAATCCAGACCTTAAAAAGAAGTCACAAAGGTCAAATACAGTCAAAGTAGGTCAAAACTTATTTTAAATAAACACAGTCTCTTCTGCACCAAAGAAATTTAACAGTCTTCTGGTCATTCCTGACCACCAAAATTTATGATGGATGACAAGAAATTATGTCATGGTTGTCCTTCAGAATACCCAATGTGTTTGCCTTAAAAGCAAAAATAAGGAAAAGCCCACAATTCCACTACTAAAGGCAGCCCGAGAGTGATTTATTACACCCAATTTCTTCTTCACAATTTGGCTAGAAGACCATGAAACAAACATAGCTCTGTAGAATCTAATAAATGACTTTCAACTTGACCTTTTAACCTAAAGAGCCTGTTAGAAACAGCATTGTAGTCTCTAGGGTAAAAGCAGAGGTAAACAAGAGAAACTGCTTTCATATTTTACTATTGAAATTGGAATCTTAACTTGCATTGCAAATAACTTTATTCAATACTGTATGTAAAGAAAAGGTTTTTTTTAATAATAATTGCATTACTGTCCTGATTGTTAACTAAACAGCTTTTAGACTGAGAGGGGGTTATACTTCTCCCTTTCTTTAAACATTGCATTTGTCTAAAGGCATTAAACTTCTGCTGGACAAAGAGTCTTCATGTGCACTTTACTTAGACGAACACAACTTTCGATTATTTCCACTACGTTACTTGGTTATTGGGTAATTGCACCGCATACCTGGCATTGCAATAGGCCTACATATGACCTACATGTACACACTAGCATGTCACTTAAATGTCAGTAACTCATGTTACGAACATCGTAGGAGGGTAGTGTAATAGCCATTTTGGTTCCTCTGATCAAGACAAATCTTAACGTCACAAAAAAGTCACAAAGGTCAAATGAGGTCAAATGAGGTCAAGTGAGGTCATCACGTGCATTTCACTAAGACGAACACAAATCTCCATTACACCACCCCTCTTAAATGTTTCAGTGTCAAGATATCAATAAAACATTACTTTTTGACCTTTTGACCCTTTCCAATTATTTTGGTTAATGTACCAACATTTTCACCTCCTACCAATCTAACTTATCCTAAAATTATGCCACTGTTTGAACAACTGATACTGAGTTACAGCTACTAGCAGAAATTCAGTTTTTGGCCTCTGGTGATCACCAGTGACCTTTGACCTCCAAAAATGATAGGGCACATCTACTCCACAACATCTACATACATACCAAGTTTGAAACAAATTGATCACTCCGTTATTGAATTATCGCATCACATACTGTACCTCGCATTCCAATCCGTCACATACACACACACACATACGCCAAGGTGACTGCATAGGTTCCTTTGTTACACAAGGAACCAAAAATTAAATGGAAAAAAATTACTGTGCAATATTTTACAACATTACAAACCACCTTGGGCCTTGGACTTAACACCCTGAAGGTCCTACTTATAGAGTATCACTATGACAAACCATCAGCATTGCACAAGAGAACTGTTGGAGGAGAAACATTTTGCAGAATATCATAAAATGGGCCAAATGGGACCTGGGACCAAAAATTCCTGAGCACCTCACATGGGCCCCACCACCCAAGGAACATTGTGCCCACATTTCAATCAGATTCATGAAAGGACAAAGAAAAGCATTTTGAACAAGTGTGGACAGATATTAGATGTATCGAGTGATGGGGCATAATCAGTATGAACTAAGGGACCAAATCAAAATTATTTATGCGTGCTCGTATGCTTCTTACAGGCTTGCCAACATTTGAAGACTGAAAATCTTACTCTACTTTTATGAAGTAAAAGTGTACATGTCGGCCTGGGGGAGGGGTCAAAGGGGAAAAGTTTTTGGCAATGCAATCTGGGCTAGATGCAAAATGGTGCAACATTTGGTGCTGGATTTGAATGAAATTTATCTTCAAAAAAATCAAATTTTCTAAGAAGGGTTCTTATTTTTCTTACTTGGTGAAAACTGAAATAGCCTAGGCCTAGGCCTAGTGTCACTGATATTATCCAGCTGCAATGACCCCGCAGGATTTCACAGAGCTCCAATGGTAGCAGTGATTAATCCTGATGTCGTTATTTAAAAGATTTTCCCACAACTTGCAAGTCTTATTTTGTTCTCTTGCCTATTTGTCAGATACGGTATCCTAACATGCAATACATATTACACAAATCCCCACTTAGGCCTAAGGTTAAGTATATTGCTACAGTTAACCCTGCCTGTGTATATGGGGCTGGAAACGTTTTTAGGCCTCATTTTAGTTAAAACTTGGAAGTCCCATATATCCCAACCAGAGAGTCAAAAGGCTTCGTGATTCCTTGCTGCTGAAATGTAAGGCCTTTTTTCACATTGACATTGCTTTGCAATGTTTTTCAATTAACAGGGCTCCATAATGTGCCCACAAAGTACACATGCAAGGCATCTAATCTTCCTACATTGAGATCCCCCTTGCCCGCTGTGAACCCAAATAACATTTGACCTCCACCAAAAACTTCTGGGACCATGTATTCACTATGTGCTATCTACATGAAAAGTTACAGGACCCTACAAGTGACCTTTCTTGAAAGACTGTGCTGGAAAGCTTGTCAGGCTTTGAACATGCTGACAAATGAACTTTGACCTTTGGGAAAATCAATAGGGATCATCTACTCAATATGACCAATCCACACTCTAAATATGAGCACAGTCACCTGTACCGTTCTTGAGATATTGGGTTTAAGAAGGTTTGACCTTTTGACCTCTCTTGATCCCAAATGACCTTTGACCTCCACAAAAACCGATGGGGATCATCTACTCAATACAACCAACCCACACACCAAATATGAGCATAGTCACATGTACCGTTCTCGAGATATCGTGTTTACTAAGTTTTGACCTTTTGACCTCTAGTGACGCCAAATGACCTTTGACCTCCACCAAATGCAATAGGGATCATCTACTCAATATGACCGACCCACACACCAAATATGAGCATAGTTACATGTACTGTTCTGGAGATATCTTGTTTATGAGGTTTTGACCTTTTGACCTCTCGTGACCCCAAATGACCTTAGATCTCCACCACAGACAATAGGGATCATCTACTCAATATGACCGACCAACATACCAAATATGAGCATACAGTAGTTACATGTACTGTTCTGGAGATATCGTGTTTATGAGGTTTTGAACTTTTGACCTCTCGTGACCCCAAATGACCTTTGACCTCCACGAAAATCGATAGGGATTATCTACTCAATATGACCAACCCACACACTACATATGAGCATAGTCACATGTACCGTTCTCAAGATATCGTGTTTACTAAGTTTTGACCTTTTGACCTCTCGTGACGCCAAATGACCTTTGACCTCCACCAAATGCAATAGGGATCATCTACTCAATATGACCGACCCACACACCAAATATGAGCATAGTTACATGTACTGTTCTGGAGATATCTTGTTTATGAGGTTTTGACCTTTTGACCTCTCGTGACCCCAAATGACCTTAGATCTCCACCAAAAACAATAGGGATCATCTACTCAATATGGCCAACCCACAAACTAAATATGACATTAGTCACACGTACTCGTCTTGAGATACCGTGTTTACAAGCAATTTCTAAGCAATTTACCTATTGACATCTTGTGACCCCAAATGACCTTTGACCTCCACGAAAATCGATAGGGATCATCTACTCAATACGACCAACCCACACACCAAATATGAGCATACTGTAGTCACATGTACCATTCTCAAGATATCGTGTTTACTACGTTTTGACCTTTTGACCTCTCGTGACCCCAAATGACCGTTGACCTCCACCACAAACAATAGGGATCATCTACTCAATATGACCGACCCACATACCAAATATGACCATAGTTATATGTACTGTTCTGGAGATATTGTGTTTATGAGGTTTTGAACTTTAGACCTCTCGTGACCCCAAATGACCTTCGACCTCCACCACAGACAATAGGGATCATCTACTCAATATGACCGACCAACATACCAAATATGAGCATACAGTAGTTACATGTACTGTTCTGGAGATATCGTGTTTATGAGGTTTTGAACTTTTGACCTCTCGTGACCCCAAATGACCTTTGACCTCCACGAAAATCGATAGGGATTATCTACTCAATATGACCAACCCACACACTACATATGAGCATAGTCACATGTACCGTTCTCAAGATATCGTGTTTACTAAGTTTTGACCTTTTGACCTCTCGTGACGCCAAATGACCTTTGACCTCCACCAAATGCAATAGGGATCATCTACTCAATATGACCGACCCACACACCAAATATGAGCATAGTTACATGTACTGTTCTGGAGATATCTTGTTTATGAGGTTTTGACCTTTTGACCTCTCGTGACCCCAAATGACCTTAGATCTCCACCCAAAAACAATAGGGATCATCTACTCAATATGACCGACCCACATGCCAAATATGACCATAGTTATATGTACTGTTCTGGAGATATCGTGTTTATGAGGTTTTGAACTTTAGACCTCTCGTGACCCCAAATGACCTTCGACCTCCATCACAGACAATAGGGATCACCTACTCAATATGACCGACCAACATACCAAATATGAGCATACAGTAGTTACATGTACTGTTCTGGAGATATCGTGTTTATGAGGTTTTGAACTTTTGACCTCTCGTGACCCCAAATGACCTTTGACCTCCACGAAAATCGATAGGGATTATCTACTCAATATGACCAACCCACACACTACATATGAGCATAGTCACATGTACCGTTCTCAAGATATCGTGTTTACTACGTTTTGATCTTTTGACCTCTCGTGACCTCAAATGACCTTTGATCTCCACCAAAAACAACAGGGATCATCTACTCAATATGGCCAACCCACACACCAAATATGAGATTAGTCACACTTACTCTTCTTGAGATACCGTGTTTATAGTGTTGAACCGATAACAGAGATATAGGAACTTACCGATAACAGATAACTCAAAGTCAATATCGGCCCGATACCGATACCGATAACAAAAAAAAGACATCTTCCCTAATCACATGTTTTGTTATCATTGAAAAATTATAATTTTATCACTACTGCACCTTAAACTTATTTTGAACTTAGTCTTCACTTTCCGTTACTTTGTCTCCGTGAAAAATTTTCCGTGTTTCTGACGAAGTGTTTTAAGCAATCAATCACAATGTATTTGGTGTAAAACGCGCCAGCCAAGAAACCCCGTTCGTAACAAACAAATTTCGTCACCTACAGCCAGACTGTTAAGTTTTTTTGTGCGTGGGCAACGTGAAAAAGAATCCGAAAACATGCCCGGATTGGAAAACCCAGCATACCAAAACATATATGTCGTGCCGCAAGAACAGTAGAGTATGCCACATTTATAGGTATGTGTATGAACTGTACAGTGTAATTCCCCTAGCTTTACTACGAAAAAAAAACTTGCGTGCGGCATACGTACCTACATTATACCACAGATGTTCTCAGCATATACATACACACTACAGTATAGAGAATGTGTTTGTACATGGATACTGCTGATAATGCGACTCCCTTGCACAGCGCGGATTGTTCACTGGTTACGACAGTTCACAGGGTATGTCTTCATCCGGTTCGGTATTGGTGTTTTCATTTGTTTGTCTGTGCCCATTTTCTATGCGTGTAAAAAGCGGTAACGATACTTCATGAGATCGTACATTTTGTCTCAGGCATTGGTCTCTTGGGTTAGCTCTTTCAATCGAACGTTCGCGATTGTGAACATTGAGCATGTCGCTCTGCTGTACACAGTGTTGGAAATCCCCATTGAGTTACTGTTACTGCACGTGGCAAAATTCACACAGTGAAACTCCATTGAGATTTGTCGCAGGATCCGGAAGAATCTGACTAGCGTAAACAGACAACGGATTTGTATAGGGAATTGACTATAGATTGCACTTATGGTGCGTGCACTCTGCTTTGGGTGTGTACGTAAAGGTTTTGACCTTTTGACCTCTGGTGACCCCAAATGACCTTTGATCTCCACCAAAAACAATAGGGATCATCTACTCAATATGACCAACCCACACACCAAATATGAGGTTAGTCACACTTACCCTTCTTGAGATATCGTGTTTACAAGCAAAGTGTCACATACATGTACACACACACATACACATACACATAGTATGCTACTAACAATATTATTTAAAGATCTAGCTAAGGTACATCTAGAAATTTTCACATTACTTACAGTACTGTAGCATAGTCCTACATCCTATGGTCCTTTGGCAGTTGGACAACTTCCTGAGATGATTCCTACCTGACCCCTACACTGTTACTAGCAATGATTACCACCACTTTGCATGCACAGTATAGCATAGGTTTTATACTGAAATCTTCCAAACCAAAATTTAAAACATGCACTGAGTCACCTTACTGTAGGAATTGTAATTGGTTCCTTTTCAAATTGTATTCGATTCCCCTTCAATTTGGATATTGACTGCCAATGTTTTCATACTTTAGGACCTCAATTTACATAGACATTTATGAAATCATTTTCAACATGTTGCATGTCGGGCTTTAAAAGAGTCAGCTAAGTGTTCAAAATACATCTTGATTTTATCCCTCACTGAACTGAACCCTTGGGCATCTCATTCAGGGTTGGTATGAAGTAACATTTTGTCAATAAGCCCAACCATTCATGAAAAATGCCACATCACAAAACCCAAATTAGACATGAACTCAACAGTTTCTGTAAGGGAATACCAAAACACTGCTCACAAATAAAATAGACTTACAGTAACACAGCTCCTGTCCACTGCTACGTTTGCTAACGGTGGCTAAGATGATGCAGATACAGAGGTCCAAAAGACCTGCATCCACTGAGGCCCCTAAGGTATAACCCCACCAGTAGGTTCTTGTTCTTTCATTTGACTAAATCCGGAAAGTCCGGCCGGAATTCCGGCCAGAATTTTCGGTCTAAATCCAGCAAATCCGGTTCCAGCTGGATTTTAAAATTCCAAATCCGGTGCACCCCTAAATGTCATCATTATGGCAATCATGATTACATTTTCTTTCCACATAAACAACATTGTAGGCAAAACAATCCAGTGCCCACAACTGGAAAAAAGGCCATGGCCATTGCTCTAGATAAGCCCAAGTCCTCCCAAACTAGATTATTAAAACCCATGCACTTCTCACTCTTCAAGCTGGAACATCCAAAAAAAGGGGGACAATTACAGTAAATATCATCATTCCAACAGAAGAACCAAGCACTGAAAAAATTGTTTAGTAACTTAACTTCTTTGTTCAATTCAACTTTAGTATAGGGTCATTCCGTGCCAAATCACCCAGGGCTCCGATATGGACCCTCTCAGATATTGCTGAAAATTCATCTGAATGTTCCTTTATGTCCCAAATGAACACACAGAAAATTTTAGCTCAATATTCCAAGCTGTTTGGAAATTACGGCCCCTTGAAATTGTCAAGGGTCCCCCTTATTTTGGCGTGAAGTGTCGCCGGTGTGATTTGTGGCGTTTTCAGACTCCCATAACTTTTTATTGGAATGAGGTAGAAAGCTGAAAATCAGTACTCTGGGTGACTTTTGCCCATATTTTCAGAATCTGTAAACAGAAACAGTGTATCTGCTTTTATTTTAAAGTTATAGGTACCTCAAATCACTAATTTATTTTGGCGGACAAAATTTTTTTCATTTTTGAGAGGGCCCAGTACCCACACCATGGGTCAGAGGACATTGAAATTGCATGTATGTAGTGTCTGGGTACAGTTCTATATGGCATATGAAGCACAGACTAATAACCCCTTTAACAAAGACATAACCTGAGTTCAAAGTGGGCCCCACAGACAAATCTGCTGTAACGGAGCCCCTCTTTGGCTGAATGGTTGACCATGTGGGCCACTTCCCAGGGTATTGAAACTTACATCATAGGAAGAGTGGTATCTGACCTAGAATTGAGCCAAGTTTTGACTTTGTGTCTCAACTCCTTCATGGTTATCTAAAAGGGTTAATATTGCTCATTTTTAAGAATTTCAAGGTCAAAATGTGCATAGTACAATACCTCATTATTGTAAAAGCCAACAGTGCACTATGCTATACAGTAAACATATGTCCATAAAGTTGCCTATTTCAATGTTGAAAGGACTGGCAAACACTCTCAATACCATTAATGCCATGATGTTGTGGTTTTTAAAGTATTTACATGGCTTCATCTATGTACGAAAGGAAGGTAAAAGAGCATTAATGCGTTCATAGTCTGTTGATGATAGTTTATACATCCGACCACCATGTCCCTGCAGTTCTGGAGCACTGACAATGCAAATAATGTCTTGGAAAGGAACCCAACACTCATTTCCCTTGTCTTGTGGCCACAGCAGAGTTGTACTTGATGAGCGTCTCATAAACCTAATGAACACATCCATATATTCATCGGAACGTTCTACAATATTTCCAATGTACCAGTTCTTATCATACATAGCAGCTACGTATTTGCCAGGTTGGTACTGATCCTGTTCATTGTTTGCTTGTGGTTTAGTAACTGGTGGTGGCATACTGTGCTGTCCTCAGGTAGAGACACATCACTTCTCCATTCCAGCAACTTTTTGTCCTCTTCTGGCAATGCAGATATAGCAAGCAGTCCAGCACTTCTGCTGTATGTTGTCTTATGGCAAACTTCATTTAGTTCTCTGCCAATACTGTAGGAATTCCCCCCTAAAACTACTCCTTCCATTTATAAATTTTTTCATTTCTCAGCACTTGTTATAATTATAAAAGGCCATCTTACATGGAGTTGTACAAGCTAGCATCTTCTCTCTTAAGAGATAGTCTCATCAATCTGGTGCTTCTTTTGCTGAAATTTCTGTCCTAGACAGGAAATGACTCATAGCAAGCTTAGCATAAGGACCTTTGTTTACTTGCCATTCTTCTGCCTCTTTTACTGATAACAAGATGCTTCTTTATCCTACTGGTCTTGCTAATTACAAGAGGTAAACACTGAGCACCCTTGAAGTACAAGTCATAAGCAATCTAACTCTCTCATTGTTGGAATACCATGATAGAGAAGTCTATCCATGATGTTAAAGTTACACCAAAAAGCTGGTATATAGTATTTTTAATTCTTCCCTTGGTGAGCTGGGTGGGTATTTTGTCACCCAGGAAGGGAAATCACACTACACTACAATTATTATGGAACGAAAACATACTTCATGCCAGGGGACTGATGGTTCTTTCCCGAAATCCTAATTCTGCCCTTGTCTGTGGGTGCCCAAGGGTAAACCTTACCTCAACTCCTAACCCTGATTTTATTTCACCCTAAACCTTCATCTTACTCATATACATAGATTTTCCTCTTAAGGAACCTTCCATCTAGTGAATCTTCAAACAGTCCAGTGGGATCACCTCCTACTGTCTTGCCTGTTACTGTACTGTACAACTGTACTTGTAGGACAAACATCATTTTCATGTTTCTTGCAAGTTCAGACCATTATGAAGGTAGTGTTACCTTATTACTGTTAAAAAGTATATAACAGTTTTAGAAAACAACCAATATATTTCACTCTATTGACTTCAGCAGTGTATGTGTCATGAAGAGTATGCAATGAGTGTGACAAAAGACCCTGAAATTCTTAAAAAATGAGTAATATTAACCCTTTTAGCTTACCAGGAAGGAGTTAAGACACAAAGTCAAAACTTGGCTCAATTCTAGGTCAGATACCACTCTTCCTATGATGTAAGTTTCAATACCCTGGGAAGTGGCCCACATGGTCAACCATTCAGCCAAAGAGGGGCCCCGTTACAGCAGATTTGTCTGTGGGGCCCACTTTGAACTCAGGTTATGTCTTTGTTAAAGGGGTTATTAGTCTGTGCTTCATATGCCATATAGAACTGTACCCAGACACTACATACATGCAATTTCAATGTCCTCTGACCCATGGTGTGGGTACTGGGCCCTCTCAAAAATGAAAAAAATTTTGTCCGCCAAAATAAATTAGTGATTTGAGGTACCTATAACTTTAAAATAAAAGCAGATACACTGTTTCTGTTTACAGATTCTGAAAATATGGGCAAAAGTCACCCAGAGTACTGATTTTAGGCTTTCTACCTCCTTCCAATAAAAAGTTATGGGAGTCTGAAAACGCCACAAATCACACCGGCGACACTTCACGCCAAAATAAGGGGGACCCTTGACAATTTCAAGGGGCCGTAATTTCCAAACGGCTTGGAATATTGAGCTAAAATTTTCTGTGTGTTCATTTGGGACATAAAACAACATTCAGATGAATTTTCAGCAAAATCTGAGAGGGTCCATGTTAAACTTGTTTGCAAATTGGGTGATTTGGCACGGAATGACCCTATAATCAGAAATGAAACCACAATTGGGATTACTTTGCCATTGTAATCGGTTACGATTGCAATTACTTTGCGATTTTCACAAAAGTAATTGGTTACCAATGTTACAACTACAGTACTTCAAAATGTGTAATTGATTGCAATCGATTACAATTACTGATTACGATTACCCCAAGCCTGGCGGAAAGTAATGTTTGAAATTACACATGTTAAAAATATTTTCAATTTTAAATTTCAAATACAAGTCAAAGACAACAATGAAATTTGTGGACTGGCCTAAAACTTTTACATTATCACTGAAAAGAATGAATTGTATGATCTTTTTATAAATGTCATGTATAGTCACAGACTTCAATTTTTACAAGTAGTTGGTGTGTCTACAGCTAGACAGGCTTACTGTGTGCTGAAAGTGTGAACAATTGTTCTCAGCACTGGATATGCTATGCTGTACGTCTACAGTGAGAATGTTGCTTGAAAAGACGTCAGGATGGCAGTACTGAGTGTCGCACTGAATAGAAAAAGATATCGATGATATTTTTCATTCTTTAGCTTAAAGGAACAGTTGATGAAATCTTCATTTGATACAAGTACCACTGACATCACATTCCATTCTATTACTTTCTGCCCCCCAAAATGATGATTTCTGAATAAAAATAAAAGGGGTGGAAAACACCATTTTTGAGAGGCGGAGAGTAATGAAAGTAACAAGGGCGAAAACTAACACAATACTCCCATGCTACTGTAAAAAGCTTTCAGTACTTCCGTGCACTAGCATACATATATCCATAGATAGGATTTGGAATTTTAAAATGTGCCCGAAATCGAATTTGCTGGATTTATACAAAGATTCTAGCCAGAATTGCTGGATTTAGTGAAATTAAAGAAAACAAGCCTTCTAGGTGGGGTAATGCCTATTTTGAGCAGAATTTTGGCAGTTCTATTAGTAACAGGACCAGATAGCCTTTAAATCTTAGTACTGTTATTAGGCTATGTTGGTATGTACAGTACAGTAGTTTCCCCATATAGAAACTGTGGAATTCAAGCCTTTCGGAGGTTTTTGTGATGGAACGGTGACAAGTCTACTACTGTACAATTAATTGA
Source organism: Holothuria scabra (assembly GCA_037179385.1). Lineage (NCBI taxonomy): Eukaryota > Metazoa > Echinodermata > Holothuroidea > Aspidochirotida > Holothuriidae > Holothuria > Holothuria scabra. The sequence goes on along the minus strand of CM074190.1, from coordinate 25,105,832 downwards.
CAAAATGTTTACACCAACCCCATTATTAGAATAAATGAGGTTGGTTTTTGTTGTTGTTGTTTTTTTTTTTTTTTTTGTATCTTGGAGGGTGGTGACAAATTGTTAATGAATAACACATTTCTCATTTTTACCTTGATGTATACCCTAAATTCTAAGGGAGCTAGACATGCAAAGTATGGAACCAGTGAAGCCTTCAATAGTACAACTCGTCAACTGTACTACAGGGCTAGAGTATATTGACAGTTCACCTTCACTCCTCTTAGACCCTACAAAACTGAGAAATAAACTTACAGTACTTTTCTTCTAGTAGGCCTACAGATCTACTGAGCTAGGAGTCAATATTAATGGGGGTGGGGTGGAAGGACAGACAAACCTTATTTCCATATATGCTTTCTTTTGAGTTCTTTTTATTTAAAGCAGATCTGCTGAGCTTTTATGGATTCTTTTTTAATATTATCCAATTTAAATGCACTACTGTATATACTGTAGTTTGCAACCCTTGAAAAGGAAACAATTACAATTCTGCAGGTGATATGTGATGTAGATTTTAAAATTTTGGTAAGATTTTCATTTTCATTTTAAAAACTATGGTATGCAAAGTGGGGTTTACCATGCTAATAACAACACAATAATAATAATAATAATAATAATAATAATAATAATAATAATGTGGGGGTCAGGAATTTGCTGATGGACAATCTCATTGGTAAGAATTACCTTGGAAAGTTTTCCAGGTAAGTTCAAAAACCATACAACAAAGGACTACTGTATACATGCATGCCTGTGGCTACAGGTAAACTGTGTACGTACATTTGCAGGTTCACTTCTTTCTGGGCAATTATTCTAAATCAGATCCAAATTTAGTTACTACACACTTGCTGCACTTTTTTCGGACAGCTTAGGTTTGTCAATCCTCAATGCCAGGTAGGGAATTGCAACACCAATGAAAATATTGGTGGGGGTGAGGGGGAAGCAAACATATTGCTTTGCCCCTCTTATCATTCAGGCAGATGAAAAATAACAAAAACAACAAGCAGAATAACCAAATAACCCAAAAAAAGGAAAATGTCACTTTGAGTGTGTGTATGTCAATGTGAGTGTGTATCTGGTAATGTGTGCATGAAGGCCTAGTTGGGCACTCGCTTTCATAGGGTGGATTGCTCACAGATCATTCAGGTCCTGGACAAGATATAGGGTTCAACAGTCTGTTGGAAATTTTTTGTCCCCAATCCACATACCAGATCTATGCCTATGTCCCTGCAGTCCATTGGATTAATCAGGCAGTCCATCCTTCCCCTATGGGCAACCATAGACTAGCACAATGTCATTGTCATGTCCGTTGTGGTAATGGTAGTAACCACATTCTCTAGTTCGATTTCCCATTCATTTTATGGGATCCCAAATGTTACATTGCGTTGGATCCCATACAAAGTGTCCAGACCTTAGCTTTGAATAGTAGCCTAGGCCTAACTGGTTTTAAAGGCCCAGTTCTCCCACTGCAAATAGTACCAATTCTCCTAACCTTCTCACTCGTACCCCTCCCACAAATTGTCTGAAAATCATCCTTATCCAGTCACAATCTCAGTTTATTGCTGCATGGTGAGTACAGACAAGCTCTGTATGAATAACCAAAACACTCTCAGGACAGTTCATGCTGTGTAATATAAGCTTTGGTAATCTGCATTGTTTGAATGATCTGTCTATCAAAAAGCTGTACCAATGGAGAGTTCTGTACCCCCTACAGGTAGCGGGCCACTAACTCCAATACTCATGTCCAGGAAAATGTTTACTGACAGACAAAGCGCCATAAAAAATTTATGGGATGTTGTTTGTGACTGTGTTACTTACAAAATATGATCATTTTTGCATTTGGATTTTGTAGACAATGAGTTGAAATACATACTGTACTGTGCAAAATTCAAGGCAATCTGACCATTTTTAGTGCCATTTTTTTTATTGTATTACTCCGCTCTGTGAAATGCCGTTTTTGAGTAGCCATTATGGCGGGAAACACATCCCTATCATTCAAGGCTCCCTAGCTCAAAATTTCAATGGTCATGGTATGGAAATTTGAAAGTGCCATGAAAGTCGAGATTGTGGGCACGTCCTGGTTGAAAACTTCTACTGGGAGCTAGGGGGCACGGAAGTAGCCTAATTTAGTGTGTAAGTCAATGGGACTTATAATTAGTGGCCCGCTACCTTAAGGCAAGTTATGAAATTTTTAAATTTTATAGCTAGAGACCCAAAATTGGTCTTAAATGTTTGCTTGTGGTCACCAAAATGGAAATACATGCTGACGAAGAACAATTTCATGCTTGAGTGATTTTTAGGGCCAAAAATGGCATTTTTGGCCAAAATTATCAGTTTTCATGTTAAAGTTGACAATTTAAGCAGAATTCATTAAAATTTCGTCAAAATAGAAAACTTATCGAGCTCATGATCCTCTGGGTAGATCATAGCATGATACAAGTGAAGTACTTATGTCATCCTGAGTGATCCGTAGCTTGCCTCAGTGCATTTGGTATGTACCTAAGCAACAGCCAGCCACAGGCAGTTTTTGTACAGTGGACTTTGTACAGTGGTTCTGTAAATAAGTGTCCAGGAATGTTGCGTTACAGTGTAGGTATGCCATAAACTTAAAAAAGTGAGTTAATTATAACCGGCAACCAACTGAAATTTCTACTTGGACTTGTGGCAAAACAGGATAACTTGAAGAATAAAAAAGATGCTTGTATCAAAAGAGGTAGGCCTAGGGAGCTACAAATTGGTGCCTGAGTAGCCTTGGCTGTATTTTGTATATGAGAAATGTTAGGTCTACTACTGGACCTATGGTGGTGGTGGGGGGGGGGGAGGGAAGGTGTTTTGCCTGTAAAATTCAGCACAGATCAGAGTAAATTGTTAGCCCTATACCCTTAAATTTAGGAACTCTCCTAACTTCTTTTATTTTTAATGCCATGTCTCTTTTATTTTGTTCTTCTATTTAGGCCTTAAGAAGTTAAGGGCTTGGTATATCCCACTGTAGACAGGGCAGCCTAACTAGATCACGGTGGAATCAGGGTGAGCAACAGTCAGACAACTGAAATACCTGATGTCTTCATGCTAGGGGTGGAGGAAGTTTGCAAACTGTTGACTCATAAACCCACATGAAGTAAATTCTACTCCATTGATACCTGCTCCTTGTTTTGTTAAATGCAAGAGGAAGTAGAGACCTTCTAAGCTGGCTTTTTAAAGCATGATGGCTGCATAAAAACCCCTTTCACTGTAGTCATATGTAGCAACCATACAGTCCTGTAGCCAGTGTTCTCATTAGGCTCCCAAACCCAAGAGTTCCTGAACCCTCAACTTTTTTTTTCAAGAGTCCTATCAAATTTCTGAGGGTCCCATATTTTTTGGAAGAGTCCCAAGTGAAGCATCAACAAAAATGCAGTAACCAATGGCGCTCCGCACTTTCCATTCAAATTTTCTGTCGTGTACCGACTATTGCATTTAACAATCGGCCCGATGCCGATTACCCATTATTGGAAAGAGGGAAGTTACATGTTACGCGTATCGTACCATATCGTATTACCATAACCAGTTCAGGATGGAAGATACTGGGAATAGTTCCGTTCGTCTCACGAACGGGATATCGTTTATTCGTTTTTGTAGGTGTAATATTTTTGCTTCAGAAGTGGAGATACAAATCAACAGTTAATACAGTAGAATTGTTTGCAGTCTGTGTCATATGCTCTTTCACAATTTAGTTCTAAGGCCAACATCATGCTCTGTCTAGTTTTCATCCCCCAATCATATCGGAACATTTGCATTCTTCTACTGTACTGCGTTGTAGTTGCGTAATATACTGTAGCTACTCTCCCGCTTTAATGAAAGAGCAATCATGAAAATCTTAGCAGTTCTGGGCAACAAAACAATTGCACCCGATTGACGTATCATATGGTTCCTTTCGGATATAGATACCCCTGTATTTTTTAGCATTTCTTGCCCAAAACTTACATCTTGTTTTAAAAGAATATGCAACTGAAATGCACCTAGGTCAGATCCCCGACAAATTCACGTAGGCAGAGATTTGTGATGCCGTTTCTAGGTGAATTTAGCATGGCACTCGCCTGGCTTCGCTAGACGGCTATATTAGCATGTCAAGTGCGACCGTCGTAACACAAACTCAACGGGAAAACTTGTCTCGAGGCCGAGTATTTTCCCACACTAAATCACATAGGCGAAGGCGCGAGTTGTGATTGGCTGACTAGAATCAACGCAAATGCACCAATTGCGATGCAGGGGCCAATTTAAATTTCGCAATGGAACCTATGCATATAATGTCACCAAGCAAAACATGATGGGTAAAAACGGACACGCACGTAAGTTTACTGCATGCATGGGCCAAGAAGTTTGCAGCATGAGACCACGTGCATCACTGTTTTCGTTTGCAATAACGTCGTATGACAACATTGCATAAGCCCCACTTAACAACATTACGGACGGAATGCTGGGAATGGCTTAATTTATGCAAGATAGTAACCACCGAACTTCACAAGGTTCTAGGTGCTACGTACGTGTACAAAACGTACACAGCTCTGACATGTATGCAAAGCTTGGGGATTTTGAAAAAAATGGCGAAACACTGCAGCTAGATAGTCTGTAGGCTACTGTGTGTTTTGTGCAGAACAGTTTACACAGCAACTTACGCGGCCCTTTCTGCGAGACAGCAAGGAATGCACCTTAAATGCAATTCGAAATCTAATTCCAGATAATTTAACTGGGTTATATCGGAAAATGTCAAAAGATCATTCCCATTGCAGGGGTACAATTTATACGTTTGTGATATCAGTGCATCCCGTTTTGGCGCGAACTTAAAGGATTGAGTATTAACGGGAATTTTAACGAAACTAAATGTAAGTTTCAAGTACATTTAGCCAATTTTCCAGTTTTCAAATAATCGATGGTAATGATCGGCTGAATGGCAGAATTTTACAGAAGCAAATTATTTACCGACAACGGAATAATATCGGCCCGATGCCGATTAACAACAGATGATCGGTCGAACAATCGGTCTAGTCGGAGAGTTTTCCTACAAGTTTTCCTACATGGATTTTGTGAAGTAACATCGACAATGAACATTTCAAAGCAACGGGTTCGCGTGAACTTTTCAACACAAAAGTTTCCAAGCCTTCTTCCCAAAATTTTACATGCGTTTAGCAAGCAAATCCTGTGCGTCCCTGGGACGCACAGTATTTTTTTTCAAGCGTCTCGAGTCGAACTCGCGCGTCAGGGACCCGGGAGCTCGGGTTAGCGAAAACCCTGTGTAGCTTCAAAATTTTGTGTTTTTGTACTGAGGTGTTCTATGCCACCTGTTCCCATGTGCTTGTTTGGATTGATTAAAATGTTGCACATGTATAACCGGCTAAATTTCTTCAGAATTTATAAGAAACCACATGGCCTGTTGTTAAATCAAGCAGATGTTTATGATAATGTGTTAAGAGTGTGAAAATTAAGCTGCTAAATCCAACTTATTTTTTTATCCACAGAGTTGATGGTGCAAGCATGTACAGTACATCAGCATACAGAAACATGTCTGTGAAAGTGTGAGAAGCACCAAAAAGTGAAGTTGAGAGTACCCTTATATGCAGAGATGCTGAGATTACAATACTGTCTTGGTACAGATCAGAAATGATGAGTAAGCAACTCAGTAGAGGATTAACCAGTACATTAAAGTGCATTTTAGGCTGCCGGCAAATTTTGCCCTATCAGGGGTATACGTAGTTTCGCTAAGACTTACTGCCCAGAGAAGACTTTCAAATGAAATGATGGGTTTATATCCTTTGTGAGGATACTCTAGGGATTACCTGTGCAAATTTTTTGATGGAAAAATCCAACTCGGCCACTGCCTACAGGAAGTATAGTTTGGGTGAGGATTTTTTTTATGGGATCCCATTTATTTTTTCCAATGGGATTCAGCCAAGGCCTATGGGAATATTTTCTCCTGAGAAGGCTGCATTGTAATTCTACTGGCTCCTAGGCCTAGGGCCTAATTTATTCCTTGGGGTTTGCGATATGTACTGTATTTGTACATCTGTGGCACTTTCCGGTAGGAATGGCGTAGGCCTAGCCTAGGCCAGGTACCAGTTTGGCCGCCTAACGAGAACTTGGTCACATAACAAAAACATTCAGTCCACGTGCCCACACTAGAATAACGCTAGGCCTAACGTTAAATTTATGCCTAACTTAACCGTTAACCTAGGCCTAGTTCTCACCTGTTCTTCAAAACAATCTTTGAGCAAAGTTTCTCCCCACAAATTAATGCTTTAAGTTGCAGTCCAGAACTTCTTTATCCTCAGCTTGTTTCTATAGACAAAACAGTTGATCGACACAGTAACAGTTACATGGATATGCAGACTAAGTTAGATGTCACTGTACTGGCAAGTGTGCAATTTACCCAATAATGATTGGAAGGAAGCCAAGAAGCTCAACCAAATTGCAAACAAACCGTACTTGAAGTATGGAGAGTCTTTGACCATATTGGGAATGTTGAATAGTCATTACTACCATTGACCAATCATAATGCTACTTTTTTGGGGCGCTGTGCAAAGGGGAAAACCTAAAACAAGTTGACTAGACTACGAATGCTTCCAAGTAGCAGTTATTGTTGACGCTGGGCGATAGTCGCTAAAAAGAAAAGTGTCAACAGTCGTGGTTACTGAGAATTGTAACAGTAGTTGAGAATAGAGGATTTTTAGACAGTCAGCATCAAAAAAAGTGTTCACTTTTCTATCCGTAGATTGCCACCGCCGACTGGGACAAAAAATAGGGGGCAGCAAGATGGCCGCCGTGAAGTATGATTTGACGACGACTCTGAAAAAAAAAATTGACTAAAATTAAACTTGGTGAGAAACAATACCATATTCCTGAGATACGTGAAGTGGTTTTGACATAACCTTGCATTATTTCGAAAATATTTCAAGTTTCTTGCAAAATCTGTTAATGTCGACTACTTGAGCAAGTCCAGACTTTCACACACAAAGCAATTGCAGACAACTATCTTGCTACGCCTATATAGACGAATCCGGACAGCAAGTGATGGTCTGATTTTAGTCGCCCATTCACTGGGGTCCATTACCTTTGAATCTTTCGAATTCCTTGCTTAACTGTATCATGGGTGGTTTAACGCTAAATTGTGTCTTGATTCCTTAAATTTCACTGAATATGAGGGTTTGAAACTCATGTAGAAGATATATAAAGACGATTCAAGGCTCATGGATCCCCTAATGGCTGCTCACAGTCACCAAATATAATCACTGATCGGATTCGTCTATAGGGCTTATACACCTACGTCTCTCTGTTTTCCATCCAGGCGTCCCTTTCAAAACAATTGCTACTAAGGTGCTAGTGTTGTACGCACGTTTCGGTAACACCACTACTACCTTTGATCTTTTGCATCCAGTGGAACTCACTGACGTCAGGGCCCCGGCTTAACACTTTAGGGCTACGTACGGTAGCGACAATCTAACATGAAGTATGCTCTGCCCATGTATAGGAAGTCCGTGATCCTACATCACATTTCAAACAAATGGATTTTACTGAAATTTTTGTCGTAGTGTCAATTTTCATATCACTCTTTGAAGAATACTAATCTGGATCAGTGCAGACGGTACCCTTTAACTTCAGTTTAATTTCTTTTGCAAAATTCAAAACATTATGGTTAACTGACTCTTCCGTACACTTTCCCTAAATGACCTTGTTCGTTCCCATCCGTTAAAACTTTCCATTCACCTGGCTGCTTCATGCTCTATGCGCAGGAATATTGTGCAATGTTAATTTTTGTTTATTTTTGTGAACGTGAAGTTATATACTGATAAACGACACTGCGTGAACCCTTTACAGCTGTACGCAATTAATAGAAAATATAATTAATATTAAGAAAATATAACTAATAGGTCTATCTAATTAATATTAACATAAAATCCAAGATTGTTATAAATATTCACTGTTCCATAGGACTTTTGCTGAATGGCACTGCCTCCCACCCAGTGTTAGGGATGCCACGACAGTGAATGCTTTTAAGTCGGGAATGTGTTCCATAAGTTTTTAAGAAATTTTTACTAGGGCTCATTTAAGAAATTAGTTTGCTGCTCAGCCTTCTGTGCCTGCATGTTACATCCCGTTTTGTAGAGATTATGCAGTAATTCACCAGAACTAGAACCAGACCAATTATTCTGGATTACCGATCGATAGTCTTGAATTTTCTCAGCTGGCGATATCATAACCCTGCTGCTCTGAAATGGTGTCGAAAGGCCAATTTAACTCACGATTCAAAACCTTGTGTATTTGGTTTCGGTGAAAAATGCAGTTTTACGAAATGAAAAGGGTTTTAGAGGGAAATCGGTGAGGCGTTTGGGGATTGAAACTCCTCATGATCGAGGTTTGAAAATTGGCATAATCTTACACGCACGCGTAGTCGCGTACACACAAATAAAAACAAAAAACCTGATCACTGTGCACAATCTTGCATCTTGAGGCTCCCCGTCACACTGTAATCCCTCGTGCAAAAATCCTGCCTTCACACCTTAGTGCGCTTAGCCCGGAGTGAATATATGTGAATTATGTGGGTGTGTCAGTGTCGTATAGGGACGGAGCGGTTTCCACTGACTCTGACAAAAAAATCGAAAATTTGCCTTACCGAGACAACAGACCATCAAGTGACACCGGTAATCCGTTTCCCCAAAATTTTTGTGTCATAAATTTCCTTCAACTTGCTCTTGGTTTTCAAATATTCAGTTGTTTAAAGAGGCACCGGAAATTTGTCATGAAGTCAAAAGGTAATTTTTTTTTTATAATATATAAGTCAGCTTCATAACGGTACTGTGGCCAAAATATCATTTGAAGTGATGAAGGATAGCAACTGAAAGGTCTTGGGCTCAATTCCGTGCCGGGTCTGGGTAAGGTTGGTCTTTCACCTAAGGTCAATCTCCGGTTTTCCCATTTAAACTGACTGGGCCTTTCAAAAGATATATTTTGATCCAAAATGTTGAGTTGGTGGCCACCTGACGGGAAGTTGCAATCTGTTAGTCCCTTAGTAGGCTTCTCCCACAGATGGTCTCTTAAGTTTGTAGAGTGGGCAAACAAATGACCTTCCGATTGGCCTCCAATTGACCTGAAAGTCTAATAATTATGCATTTTTTCATCACATTACGCATGTCACTCAATAGACTTAGCATCAAAATCAGTTGATGATGCACAACAGAAACATAGGCCTACTCTCGAAAAATCGCGAACAGCAATTAAGCGCTTATCTTGCCCCCACTTTGTAAACATGTTTTAGACCTTAAATCTAAACATATGTAGCAATTAATCACTAAATGTTCAGCAATTAAACATGTTTTAAAACGAAATATTTAGGAACAAGACACGGTGTTTAGCATCTACACATGATTGTTTACAAAGAAGGGGCAAAAAGTGTTTAAAAAAACGTTGAATTCCTAAACACATTTTTAGATCACAAGAGTCACTGACGTGTTCTGGATATGCTCTGATTTTTGTATTAATAATCGGCATATGTTTGACACAACTTCGAATATGTCAATTGTACGCAAAGAGTGCCGACATTTTGCGGGAAATTTAGTTGTTCCGTTGTCAAACCTGCTCTGGCAGATTCAGCAAGAGGTGATAAGAGTAAATGTCCGACAAAGCTTCCGTTAAAGATTTAGTCCCCCGAAGACTCACTAGTGGCGTCCGTTTGCCTAAATGAGGTCGAAAGCGAAATTTTGGAGGACGGAATGGCGCCGTAAAAGTTTGAGTTCCGCTGAAGAAGGAGTTAAAATGTTTGGCCCATTTTATGTAGGGTTAAATGTTTGATACTTATGGAGGAATGTCTCACACAATTCCAGTCTTCTTGACTTATCAACCACGTCCACTGTCCGGCCTGGCCACGGGCCCTTTAGATGTTCAACAATCTTTGATGCTCCTCTTATAGACGAATCCGGACAGATTGTGATTGTCTGGTTTTAGTCGGCCGTTACTAGGGTCCATCACTTTCAATCTTTAAATTTCCTTCCTTACCTGTTTCATGGATGGTTGTACACTGAAGTTTTTTCAACTTCACTGAATATAAAGATTTGAAATTCACGTTGAAAATAATTGGAGAAGATTAAAGGCTGATGGATCACACTAATGGCTGCCTACAATCACTAAAAACAAGCGCTAATCGTATTCGTCTATAGTGTTGTATTAGTTTGAGACGATGATATTTGTTCTTCCAGGGACATTTTTTAAGTTTAAAAGGGGAAGTTTAAGCAAAAATTTAATTTTCATATATGAAAGAAGAACAAAATCTACAGAGTGGGGTGAAAGTTCCATTCAAAACGGACATGTATTTCTTGAGATATCAGTAAATGAAGTCAGTAGATTTGAGTTCAAAAGAAATGTTGAGGGCAGCAGAGCTTATATCACTTCCTCACATTGCCAAGGAATTTTTTGTTCCCCTTTGTTTTATCAGACTGTTGTGTGTACCTTGAAGTTAGTAGGAGTATGACCTCCCTGTGGGGGGGTGCAAAGTTTGTAAAATTCTCATGCCACTTATGCAATCACATTTTAATAAATATCAGATAGTTGAGGAGAAAATTCAGTATAAAGTTTAGAGAAAAACAAAAGACTGCCCATTAATGTGGGGATGTGATGTCATTGGTGCTTGCCTCAAGTTCACTTTTTGATGAAAGTGCTCATATCTTGGGAACCACACATCGGATTTCAATGCAAATTTCACCGAAATGCTCAGAATAAGTACCCCTCTAACATATCAAATCCTGTTGTGACCTTAAACCCTTTTTTTATATCTCCATGTATTAGATTCACTGTGTCGTTGGCAAGCGCCCTCACTCTATAATATTTACCGAAATTTACTCAGGAGCATGATCTTGACCAAAAACTAAATGTCGCCATCTTTCGGTGCATACCAACTGTCTTTGTCTCTAGTCTGCTAAATGAAATACCGTATTCTTGAGGGAAAAGCGTCAATCTTTACTCAAATCTAGGGAGGGGGAGGGAAGGGGGCATTGTAATAAGATCTTAATTCAGTGGGTGTATTTCCAAAATGTGGGGACGTGTCCCCCTGTCAACCCAGGGGTGACTATCATGCTTGTGGGTGATTGGTAGAGTTACGATAATGTTTAACTTCGTTCTAAAGCGTTGAATTTCGCACTATTCACTCAGACCTAGACAAGAGAAAAGAGAGGGAATGAAAATGCTTTTATTTTTTGGTCCAGCCTTCGGCCGGGGTCCTATATCATTTTTTCGATATGTAAACATGTCTTTATTGGCTTTAAGTGTATCATTTCCTGGATTAAGATTATTAAAAAAGGAAAATATTTTTTAAGTGAACTTAAACTTTGTGAAAACAGGACTATTTTACATTACCTTAACATTAGCAAAGTTGCAATTTAATTTATTCAAAGGCATGCAGTAACGCAGCTGCATAATGACGGAAATAGCACTACAATAGACTCACAACCTACATTTTCGTCGTCCACTTTCTTCGCTTCAACTGGATTGAGAGCTTTAATTAAGTAGGCCTAGGCCTATGATCACATGTTTAGGCCTAGCCCCAAGGAATCTTCATTCACTCTACTCTACTCGAATTTGTTACTAAAAAGGGCGGACTTTCAAAACAGAACAGGCTAAGATTTTCATTTATTTTTAACAAAAGTCAAGAAGTTCTTTCATAAAATTCATTTTTAAACAATCTTCATATTTTCATGTTTATCTTTAAAATTAGGCAAACTAAATATCGAAACACATCGTAAGCTACGACGAAAAAGGATCCACATGCATCCATCAGGCCCATCCTTTTGTAACTCTGCTTTTGTCGGGACTTCAAGTAGCTGCCACAGTTGTCGGATAAGTCCTGGCGTTCATTCGATAGTTCGATAGTTGGTCGGGACGGCCCCATTTACAGTTTGGCAAGTTACGTGTTTGCATTGTTGGTTTCAAAGTAAAATTGTGATTTCTCTGAAGGCTTAAAGGCAGAAATGATTGTTACAGAACAAAACTTCACAGTGATTTCTTAGTGGCTCAGGCATAAAAGACCGATCCATTTCCTCCTTCCAGGAACTGACAAAATAAACTTGAAAATCGATTGAACGATTTGAGAATGTCTCCAAACTGTAAGTTGCAACTATTTACACATTGATATTTTCTGGATTAAATTAATTTAGGAAAAACCCAGTTTTAAAATTGTAATATTAGCAAGTACTTTAAAATTGTTAAAGAAGATTATTCAGTTCCTTTACAAGAAATTTATTCATTCAAGTGGCAATTAAGACTAGTAATGTGCCTCACTTTAAAACTTGTGCAGTGATGCAGTTGTATTGAGAGAAATAGTACTACCAGACTCACAACCTACGGTTTTTGATGGTTGAGACAGTTAAGTATGGCCCAATTTGTCCGCGAATCACGAATAGCATTTATCGGCTACCGAAGCACAAAGAACGTCCTTCCCAAACCTCTTTTCAATTAATTCCAAACTTAGTCAAGAAAACGTTGATTTTCGTGAGATTTTTAAATAAATGATTTGCTAAGATCACTCAATGCATTACACGAAAGCAGTATTTGGAAGAAAATAGAAATCAATTTCCCAAGTTTTTAAATGGTACATTTATTTTCCCGGCTTGGCTGAACATTTTCTTAGTGATACAAAACTACATGAAATTGCAGAAAAATTATGGTTAAAAAAAACCCCATAAAATTACTATCCATCGTATTAAAGATGAAGACCAGTCTCAATTGTGCTCCGTGCAATATAAATGAAAAATTTCACACTGTAAAACTATCAACGATTTCCTGAAATCGATGATACGGAAAGCTATCTGATATGGAAGCACTCTTTAAGCATTTATTTGACCTTATGTTACAAATGCTTGTACCGACTGAACAATAGGCCTAAGGGACTATAAATTGCTGAATTAAATCAAAACTCTCTCAGTACCATTCATGCTGTGTAATATACTTTGGTACTCTGCATTGTTTGAGTTAGCTGTCAATCAAAGAGCTGAGCCAATTGAGAATTTTGGTACCTCCATACCAAAATTAGAATTTGGGGTGAGAGGTTTGGCCCTTTAAGCACTATAAATAAACTGATATACTGAAAATGCAGAATGCTGAATATTGTTAACTTAGCATTGTGGATCATTTGTTAGATGTCCCATTTTCTGTGTTAAAAGTTCTGTTTTGGGGATGGTTGGCTATATGTTGGCAAATACGCTACTGCAGAGTACTTCCATGATAACACTGCATTCAGAATATTACATAGCTTTGTCATGACTCAAAGTAGTATACACAAAAGAATTCATGCACTTCAAGTTCAACAACTCTTTAAAATAAAGGTTAACCAAAGTGAATCCTGTCCTCTCATTTTAGCAATATTTCTCAAAAAATACATCTCAAAGATGTAGCTTCACTCTCCCCGCTCCCCTTATCCCCACCAGATCAAGCAATTCATACTCTTTGATGTTCTGTTTTCCCAAATACCTACAACTTTTTCACTCTCCACATTTAAAAATGACTAGTTTTGGGGTCTTTGCCATGATTTTAAGTATTTTTTAATGGAACTGTCATGTTTAGGACTTGATGTATTTAATTTAACAAGTCAGATCATCTTATTTTGAAAGCCTGTGATAAATGAACTCTTTATTCCTAGCTTGAGAACACAATCCTTTTTTCATGGAGAATTATCCTTACAGGACATGCTCATGCCTTGTTCTCAAAGTGAAACCCTCAAGTACCTGTTATTAGAATGGTGGTTAGTCACTAGTTTCTGTTCCTGCCATGCTTGCCAACACCAAATTTGGTCATTGATGTATACAGCCTCAAGTACCACTTGTATCAATTTAACTAGGGTACAGTGTGTGTCACACTCCTGAGATTACTACAGAGACTTAGTACAGAAGTAACCAGTTTACAGCACATTTGTGGCATGCCAGAAGAGTTAGCAGTAAGAATACTTATAGTATGAACCACAGATGAATGTTTGTAAATTGTGGTTTATTTTGTTGGTTGGTTGGTTCAAAGAATTGCAATTGGGGGAAGATTAGGTGAGATGGAGGTGTATGGCCCAGTTTCCAACCAATTGGTACAAGTCAGCCTGCTACAGCCTCTTTTCCAGTTGTGGCTTACTGGCCTGTTTTCCCTACTCCATTGCTGATGCTGAGGACCAAGCACAAGGGCAGTAGGTTTTATTTTAAAGTCTTTGGTATAACCCAGCGAGGACTCGAATTCCCCTCCCGCAACCCCTTTAAGGATTGTCCGTAAAAGAGGAGATGGATGATGATAGTGGACAGCGGGAAGCAGGTCTGACAATTCTAACAAAGTGATGGTATAGAAATAGTTGAATTATTAAATTTTTATAGGGGTGAGGGATTTTATGGTTCTTTTTCTTTCACAGTGGTGCAGGAACTTGAAGACAGGAGGTCCAGGGTAGGATCAATATAGGGATGGAGGGATAAGTCTAAATATTCATCCTAGCAGCAATGCAAGTGAAAGCTTGAAGGAATGAATGGGATGAACGCAATATCTGTGATACATTACAGCCTATAAATTGAAGCCAATGAATTCCATTCTTGAACCAAATACTGTATGACCAAATGACATTTGTAGAGCTCTCCTAAGGTTTACTACAACACATATGGTCTCCCCCTCTTTCAGATATAGCCATTTAATCTCAGTGGCATCTTTGTGGTAATGAACAGTATGACCCACTGCATATGTTGCCCTACTAGTTGTAAATGTCTGATAATATCACTGTTTGGATATTCTGAGATCATTATCAAGTTGTGAAAGATTCAAACTTTGAAAATAATATCCATGGATGGTCCAGCTGGATGAAAAGTCAACTCAATAAATTCACTGTAAGATAAGATGTGAGGTATAAGATACTGTAAGATGTAGGCCTAATTGTATTGTAAGTCGAACTTGGTTCCTTTTAAGGCATCACTGCGAAAATTAAACAAAAAGAAGCTAATTTACAACTGTTTTGACAATTTTAGAACATCCTTTAAAGTTTCAGCATAATTCACTACACAGAAAATTATAATACAAGGGTCACTTTATTGCTTTTAAGACTCTCCTTCACTTTGAAGGATACTTTAAAGGGCCAGTCACCTCAGTTCGAATTAGTATAGTAGTCTGATGTGTTTTATGATTGGCCCTTGATAGTCATGTGACAAAATTTTTCTCACAAATGAAATTTAGGAGAGTAATTTATTCTTGCACCCTGAATATGCAATGTCTCATGAAGTTGAAAAATTCATGCAAGAGATGGTAAGTGAAAAATAAAGAAGACTCAACATTGTCTCTCTCTTACCTTCTGCCATGTTAATATCATAATTTTAACCATGGAGCTGAGCTCCATGTTTTAAACCACAATATGACAAGTGTGTGCAGTCAAGCATACCTTAACAATGGTTATTGCCATTTACTCCATAACTCAAAATCAGCAGTGTGCTTCCTGTTAAAGGAGCAACTCATCTGTGAGAGCTAAAAATATCTAACTTGGGGAAATATTTCAGACAAGAACGTGTATTATTAGATTATTAGATTAGGCTTCTCGGCCTTTTGGCTAAGATCATGTGTAGTATCTGTTCTTTACAGCCAGTCAAGAATGGAACCGTACATGACAGACCAATGATGAAAATGGTCTGAAGGCCGCGAGGTTGGTCGTTAAGTGTTGTCCTTCAGTGGACGTAATAGCTTCTTCGGGAAGCAGTATCAAGTTTGGTTTCGCCGAACGGCCCTTTGCCAGAGGGTCGGGAGGACTTTAGAAAAAGTATTGTTAGATGTGTGATCTATCTGAAAGCTTACCATGTGTCCTACCCCCACTGTGAGTAAACTTGGACATTTGGTGACCTTTCAAAAAAGGCCTAAGGGTCTTTTCCCTGTTCTGCAGTTCCTCATTCCCCACTGCAGTGGTTACATGTTTAGAATATATGTGCTTTATTTATTTATGGTAATTATTAGTTTTAATACCCTCTGTTGAAACAAGTGGCAAAAGGATTTTATTTTTATGTGTTTCAAGGATTTCAACAGACTATGTGTTGCTATTTAATACTGGATGATAAGTTTTAAATGCATTTAGTGATTTACAAATGGTATTGTATTGGTAGCTGCAGGCAAACCACATCGTTTGTTATGATGGGGAAATGCTGGTGCCTTTGGGCTCTGTGCTATACAGGAATTGTTGACATGGAAACTAGCATTCCTCAGAACAGTTAGCTGAAATCAGGTTATTCAACCTTTTGAATATGACATGGGACAAAAACAAACATCCCTAAAATTTAGAGCTTGGAAAGTAAAGTTAAATGGAATCTTATATACTGTAATTGAATTTCACAAGTCTATACTTTGAACTGTTCAATTTCTGCAAAGACATTTCCTTGCATGTTAGATGGAGTTTTACAGCTCAAGTTTCTAAGTTTTCAGTTTAAGTCAGCCCTTTTTCCAGTTAGGACATTTAAAGGAATATCTTCGTTACCCAGAGTTCAACTTTAGTACTTAATGTATTGGATCGTAGGCTGAGGACTCTCTCTCCACCTTTATATCTTGGTGCCAATGCAAAGGCTGCTTCATGCATCGTGTATAGTATGAATAGAAGTTTGGCATCTTCATCGCCCCTCTCTTACCTCCTATTTACCTATGTAATCCCCACTTACCCACAACTAAACCCTGGTAAACTAATAAAACAGTAGATAGGGAGGGCGCCCTCTGAAGGCAGACCGACCTCCCAAGTCCTCTTCCTGCTTACCACCAGACGGTTCTAACGGTTTAGGGAATTTATTACCTAGCCTTGTTGTTTTTCAACTGAAATGATGTTATTGTGGTGGCAATACACATATGTAGGATTTTAATACCTTTTTATTAATATGGTTTATGTATGCAGTTATTTTAAATGTGTAAACCGCCAATATTTTTTCTCCTGTCCTGATTACGTGGTGAAATCTACAACCATTATATTCTTAGATGGAAAAATGATACCAAGGTCAGAAAGTGAAAATCCATGTAGGCCTCAATCTAAATTTCCCTCATTTCTAGGCAATAAATTATACAAACTTCACAGTTGTGAAATATTCTTAGGCAATTGTTTTGGAATTATCTTTCCAAAGGGCTTGAATAATGCCAACTAAAATCAGTGTAAGGAGTGACTTTGTATAAATTACATTATATCTCTGATTAAATTTTGTTAAATTTGAGCCAAGCCTAATTGCTATGTCTGTATATTGCTAAGAATACAACCAATGAAACTTGAGTTCTTGGAAAAAGTTTGTTGTAGAGTAAACTTGACTGCTAGTTCTTGAACTCTTTCATTTCTTAGAGCACAAAAACATCATATTACTAGAGTGAATTTCTCTGGTGAATTCTACATTCCACTAGAGACCTTACATGCCCTAGTTTCAAGGGAAATAGTTTAGGCAGAGAAGAAATAAATGTTTCTTACTGGTGCAATAAACTATGTTAGTAGCATGGGCATGAAATGAACTAGTTGACTGCTGCATAGCGTTTAGGGTGAGTTCAAAAACAGCGCAACTTCTAGTTTTGAAAACACCCCCTGTCTGGTTCTCTGCCTCCCACACCTGCCACTGTTAGGCCACCATCAAATGATTTAAGGGGAATAGCATGGTAACAGCTTATTCTTTTGAATTTGAATACAGAAAGCCAAAAGGCTTAGTGATTCCTTGCCATCAAATACTTTACCTGCTTTCAAATTGACAATGCTTGATAGATTTTTCTTTACATTTTAGGCACAGAATTTTCGCAATTTTACCCCTGGTGACCTCAAATGACCTTTGACCTCTACCAAAAACAATAGGCTTCTTTCTCTCAACATGACAAATCTATATACCAAATATGAAAAGTATCTGTTACTCTTATCTGGAGATATTGTGTTTACAAGCCATTTTCGAAGTTTTGGCCATTTTACCGCTGGTGACCTCAAATGACCTTTGACCTCTATCAAAAGCGATAGGCTTCTTTCTCTCAACATGAAAAATCTATACACCAAGTATGAAAATTGTCCGGCAATCCTATCTGAAGATATCATGTTTACAAGCCATTTTCGGTGTTTTCACATTTTTACTGCTGATGACTTCAAATGACCTTTGACCTCAGCCAAAAACAATGGACTTCTTCCTCTCAACATGACAAACCTATAAACCAAGTATGAAAAGTGTCGGTCACTCCTATCTGAAGAAATCACGTTTAAAATCCATTTTCGGGATTTTCCCAATTTTACCGCTGGTGACCTCAAATGAACTTTGAATTCTACCAAAAGCAATAGGCTTCTTTCTCTCAACATGGCAAATCTATATACCAAATATGAAGAGTATCTGTCACTCCTTTTGAAGATATCGTGTTTACAAGCCATTTTCAGTGTTTTCCCAATTTTACCGCTGATGACCTCAAATGACCTTTGACCTCTACCGAAAATAATAGGGTTCTTCTTCTCAACATGACAAATCTATATACCACATATGAAGAGTGTTGGTCTCTCCTAACTAAAGATATCAAGTTTACAAGCCATTTTCAGTGTTTTCGCAATTTTACTGCTGGTGACCTCAAATGACCTTTGGCCTCTACCAAAAACAATAGGGTTCTTCTTCTCAACATGACAAATCTATATACCAAGTATGAAAAGTGTCGGTCACTCCTATCTGAAGATATCGTGTTTACAAGCTATTTTTGAAATTATCGCAATTTTACCGCTGGTGACCTCAAATGACCTTTGACCTCTACAAAAAACAATAGGGTTCTTCCTCTCAACATGATAAATCTATATACTAAATATGAAAAGTGTCGGGCATTCCTATCTTAAGATATCGTGTTTACAAGCAAGTGTCACAAACACACACACACACATACACACACAGGTTTTTTTTTCCACACAACCTGAGGACCCCATTGTGTTTTCCTTTGTTCCTGCTTCCTTAACCCTAACCTTAACAATAGACTCTCTATTGTTCACACAGGAGATGACCCCAGAAATCTATTGAATTTCCAACAGAGGACCTAAAATCCATTGTTCAGGTCCTCTGTTTGAATACGAAACACGTACACACACACACACACACACACACGACATCACCATCGCATAGATTCCTTGCCTGCCTACGGCAAGGAATCAAAAATTGCTTTCAGGCCTTTAACAAAATGAGGAGAAATTGTAGGATGGTCGGTTTCGGCCACTATGATGACCTAGGCCTACTTTTTGTTGATCTTCAGATCCTGGATCAAATGCCTGCCTAGGCTAGATCATAGATGTGCAGCCACCAAAAACATCACAGCTATAGGCAGCGGGCCGTACACGAAAAAGTGCTTTCGTTTTTAACTTTCGTGACGCACATCTGAGGGTCGGCATAAAAATTACCCACGAAGGTCAATTTTAACCTTTTGAACATCATATCAATTACCACAAGCGAACGAGTTGGCCTACGAAGAGAAATTTGAGGGTGAATTGTTGGCTTTTTGTGGCCAACGTTCATTGTAGATACTAGTTCCACGAATTTTCTGACACATACAAAATTTGCACAATATGCGCCGGGCATAGTGCTCAGTGCAGCCTGGTCAGTGAAATAGGGATAAACTTTTATGTCAATTAATTGACCGGGGGGGGGGGAGTATGGCAACTTTCCCCTCATCTAGGGAAAGGTTGAATAAATCAGGAACTGGAACGAGAAAGGATAGCGAAAGAATAGCGAAAGGATAGCGAAGAAGGAAAATGAAATAGGCCTATAAAACAAAACAAGAATAAGAATTTGGAATAGAAAAGAGGAAGGAAATAAACACACTTGACATGAAAAACAAGAAACGGAGAGAAGAGATGCGTTCAGTAAGGATACCAATAGATGATTCACATGATATTGTTCAATCAAGTCTGGTTTGCAGCAGACTTATGAGAGAGTAAATAACGTACGGCATATGGTCAAGTGGTTAAAGCATCCGACTTCAGGCGCGAGTACATGGGGTGGGGGCTTACGCCCCAGCCCTCTCTTTTTCGCCACATCAACAATAAAACATATGGAAAATTAGCAGTGCAGTTCCCTCTCACCCCTGTTTTCTCTTAGGTCAGTCCCCCCCCCCCCCTTTTTGAATGTGCGAATCCGCGCCTGGACTTGCAGTTGGGAGGTCAGGAGTTCGAGTATTGTCCTGGTCATACTGAAGACTGTAAAAAACACAGCGTAAAGCAATTGAGTAGGAAAAACAAGCCAGTTAGTCACAACTGGAAAAGCTAGTCCGCATATCGAAAAGTTTTATACAACCAGAATGCAAAAATGCATTGAGGTTTCGATGATACATAAATGTTCCGTTTCAAAGAGTGCCATCATGCACACTTATCTTCTCATAAAAATGTTATGCTAGCATGTTCAAAAAATAATTTTGTCACTCCAGATGACCTTTTGACCTCCATAAAAGCCATACATAGCTAGAATGACAAACAACAGACAGACAAATGGACAAACAGCTATCTTGAGAGATCACATTTAAAAATTTTTCCAGGCTTTGACCTCTGGAGATCCCAGATGACCTTTCATCTCTGCCAAAAACTATGGGGACCATCTTCTGACCATAATGCATCCACATACCCAAATATGAAATCTATCCAAGTTTCCTACCTTGAGATATCGTGTTAAGGAGATTTTCAGACTTTGACCCCCGGTGACCCCAGATGCCCTGTGACTTCCACCAAAAATAATAGGGACCATTTCCTGACTATAACACATCCACATACCAAATATGAAATCTATCCAAGCTTCCTAACTTGAGATATCGTGTTTACGAGATTTTCAGACTTTGACCCCTGGTGACCCAAGATGACCTTTGACCTCCCCCAAAACATTATACATTATACATTATCTTCTGTCAGATGGAGAGGGGCTTAAGATTCCTAGAGATATAATCACAACAACCAGTGCTTCGAACCTGCCATGCACTTATTCATAACGCTTGATTTTGCATGTATTTTATAGGTAAACATTTCATTTGGAACCCTTTGAGCACAATTGGTTTGAAATGGTAGGTATACCTTTCGAAAAGAAAAAAAGAAAAAAAATTTTTTTAAGCATAGGAGTAGGAAGCGGGGGCTGGGGGAGAAAGCTCCCCCCCCCCAGTGAAAAATGAGGGGCGGAAGCATGCTTCCGCTCCCCCACTTCCCGTAAGTCAGAAACCCTTTTTTTAATGTTCCAAATCTCAAAAAACAGCGAAATTTCCGGCGCGATTTGCTCGCCGCATTATGCAACATAAAGTGCGCTAGTTCTCACTAAACTTTTCTGAGCTCTGGACATAACTTGAACAAAATCGGATATTTAAATTACCATTGTGACACCACATCAGCTATGTTGCTATTTTTTTGACCTGTCTTTCATAGCATTCCAATTTTTCTACAATTAATTAAAGTTCTTGATTTTGAAATATTTTGTCTAAAAGGACAACAAAATTTGGGAAACTTTTGAAAGGCCATCGGGGTCTGCGGGTCTGAGGGGTCGCGATTTTTCAAAATTTTGTATGCGCTCCGCGCCAATTGAAGATAGTCTCTCGAGAAAGACCGTTCCAGGCAGGGAAGCTTTGGCCTACCGTAGTCAAATGTTCTCATACACACCGCATGCGGGACATCGAATCCAAAGTAGCGCTTGCAGTGACCTTCCGTATATCTTTGCCCCACCCGCACCAAGTTCAAACGAGTTTCAAGGATTGAATTTGTATCTGACTTTTGACGGAATCGAATTCAGTCATAATTAGACACCAAATGATCTTGAACCAAGGAAGTCGGTCCAGCTTTAGTAAAGTTATGCTCAACCGACTGAAACTAAGATTAAAAATGCGGAAATAGAAGGTAAAAAATTTTCAAGTTGATATATTTAAAAAAAAACATATCGGGTACCGTCATTTCAAAAAATCCACAAAGGCGTAGGCTACGGGAAGAGGCGGATCCTGTTTGCCGTGAACCGAATATAAGTTCAAGTCCTATTTTGCCCGGCCGTATGTCAACACGGTCCGCTGCAGGCCGAACTGACTAGCTGCATGCTACCCCTTGCCCATAAATATATGTAAATGTCAGTGCCCTGAAATAAGCACTTCCCCTGCTCTGGGAAGAGTGCAGCCCCCTACCCACACCTGAAAGGTCTACGCCTAGTAGCAAAGATGCCAGGTCTGAATTGCGATTTTCTATTGAAAAACCTGCCCCTGTCTAAAGCTATCGGCCATGTCATGACACCCAGTCTCCAGGGGCAGGAATTTCTGATGAGATTTTGTGCCAGAAAGATCAAAATTTTAATGCATGGCTACTTTGTCGAGTGTCACAACAAGCATTTCATCGGGAAAGGGCTGATGGCTTTTGCAAAATGTGGTCAGTGTACCGTTTTCAGTTTGGCAATAGTACTGAGCTCAGAGGCTCATATTGGGACCAGAAAAGTTCGTACACGAATTCCGATATATTTTCGGAAGGGAAACCGTTCCCAGTCGCTAATAACACCTCGACCACCAAATTTTAAGTAAGCTTGTAGCGGTTTAGAATTTTTAGATAGAATGTAAGTTACTGCTAAACCGAATTGAAGCTACAACTATTCCATATAACTTGAGAACCAACACACCCCCAGATGCCAGTGCCTATTAGAACCTATTACACGAAATAAAGCTTGGTGACATTCTCGCCCGTATTCGTATTGTTAATCTTCCAGATTTCGACGTTCCTCGATACAAAAATGATACTAGATGGGTTGAAAGGTATTATTCTTTTTTCAAAGATCGGAGTGACCCAGATTATACAATTTGGATCGGTATCCAGCTCGAGTTACTCATTCGCAGTTAACGTTACGCGCGAAACCGACGTAGCAGGGACATAAACAGTTCCTCGTTCGCGAAAAGGTGTCCTTTTTCTTTCCACATCTTTTTACCAATTTTAATCCCACGTACCCAAAATAACATTTAAATTTGTTTAATTGTTCATAAATTTAACATTACAGCGCATTTCAGATAATTAAAGTGCCTTTGGAACATGATTAGAGACTGCAGCTGTAGTTTTAGTGCTGTTCGAGGAAAAGTTTACTTAAAACGTGGAAGTTGTGTGTCTAATTCACCTTCGCCAAATTTTGAATTTAAAGGGATATTTTTACTTATTTTTTCTTGATCCATAGGCCAAACGGATCGCTTGTGGTAATTGCATGGGTTATTATTTCATCTTTTTCCATCGATTCGTATTTTTTTCAATCAGGCCCTCCGAAGTGCGTCACGAAGTAACACGAAAAAGCAGGACAGATTTTGGTCTACTAGCTAACCAGTAGCTAACGTTAACAAAATTTTGTAGCAGTGCCAGGGCTGCCTGCCAGGCAATGTACCTCTTACGGCCAAACCTTCTTGGCCAAATCCAAGGTACTGGCCATCCATTCTCACCAAGAAGGATTTTCAATGGCCAAATAACCAATCTTTCATGCCAAAGTGCCAAACTTCAAATTTGAAGCTTATGATATCTGGCAACAAGACAGCCTCGAGACTTCAGTGCAATTCATGTGATATTCAACTGTGCATGTAATAAATGGGCATATAATACGTGACTATGGGGTGGCACGGTTTAGTTCATGGCACGAGCGGCCGTACGTAGACGTACTTACGTACGTAGATAGAAGCAAAGCACACATTACTTTTGTCACACTGATTGATTCTACTTTTGCACATTCATTTCACACTTAAAATGGCCAGGCACACACACACAATGCAGAAAATTGCTTGCGCATGTATTGCAGCAGAACTTTCAAAAATCGTACTGTTCCGATTTTTGGTCTCCAGAAAACCCCCAAAACGGAACAAATATGATAAAATCGGACTAGTTGGCAAGCCTGTTCTTAAAGCCAATGCACGCCCAAACAATAAAATAATCTGAACCTGTGCCAAAACTCCCCGTGCTTACACACAAACAGCTTAAGGAAGTTCCGTGCCGAGCACATTGATTCAGCACGGTATCCTTTGTATTTGGCTTAACGGCGTTTCTTTACCTGCTCTGAACAGAAACAACCGATGTTTACATGCAGTAAAAAGAGCTAGATGCCACATGGAAGATAATATACGCCGCCATGGCAGAAGCCGCCCTTACTGGATATGCGTGCCCTAAGTGTTAAAAGTAGATCAGGAAACATGCATGTTGATGCGGGGAGATCGTTAAAGTAGTAATATTAGGTTTAACAGACACAAACGGGAATGCATTGTATAGTATCAGTCAACTCAATTAATGATCAAAGTATTTTATTTTCAAGTACCGTATGGTTTCACTTCGGTCTCCTCTCACGACAGGTGGGAAATACCGTCTGCATACTCTTCAACCCACAATGGGCTGGAGATTTATAGATCTAAGATACATCATTTATTTGCAAGACCTGCCCGCCCATGATCGTATTATCGTTTTCCGAATCTACTACCAGAATCTAAAAAAAAACACCGCATGCAAAAGAATCACTCCATTTACGTCCTTCTCCTCAATAATGAGCTGGACTTATTTGTCAGTTTGGTGACTACCATTCTGGCCTGAGAATGAAGCGGGAATCTAAAATTCATGCTTACATTTGAATGTTGACTTTTGTTTTCTGAAGTTGAAATTTTCATTGCCTTGGCGGTCTGATTGATCAAGCTTCGCTACTTGAGCTTCCCTACTTCTCACTGTGTTAATACAGTAAGGTACCACAAGTGTTCAAATTTCTTGTAAACTGCTCTCTTGGTGCGTTTATGAACCAGAATGCAAAAATGCATTGAGGTTTCGATGATACATAAATGTTCCATTTCAAAGAATGCCATCATGCACCATTTTCTTCTCATTCAAATGTTATACCAGCATGTTCAAAAAATAATTGTCATTCCTGATGACCTTTTGACCTCAATAAAAGCCATACATAGCTAGACAGGCAAACAACAGACAGACAGACAGATGGACAAACAACTATCTCGAAAGATCGTATTTAAAAAGGTTCCTAGACTTTGACCCCTGGAGACCCCAGATGACCTTTCATTTCTGCCAAACACAATGGGGCAAAATCGAGGGTAGAAAATCGCATTTATTCCGCCTAAATAGGGATACTTGGCATATCTGCATTTGACCTCCACCAAAAACATCATGGACCATTTCCTGACCATAACCTAACCACATACCAAATATGAATTCTATTCAAGTTTCCTACCTTGAGATATCGCATTAAAAAATTTCAAACTTTGACTCCAAGATGACCTTTGACCCGAGATGACCTTTGATCTCTGCCACAAAAAACAGGAGCATCTCCTGACCATTACGTATCTACATATTAAATATGAAATCTATCCAAGCTTCCCATCTGGAGATTTCATGTTAACAAGATTTTTAGACTTTGACCCCTGGTGACCCCAGGAGACCTTCGCCAAAATTAAATAGGACCATATATAGTTTAAAATGCATCCACATACCAAATATGAATTCTATTCAAAGTTTTCTACCTTGAGATATCGCGTTAACAAGGTTTTCAGACTTTGACCCCTGGTGACCCCAGGTGACCTTTCACCTCCCCTAAAATATTTCAGACCACCTCCTGACCATAACGCATCTACATACCAAATATGAAATCTATCCAAGCTTCCTCTCTTGAGATATCATGTTAAGAAGATTTTTAGACTTTGACCCCTGTTGACCCCAGGAGACCTTCGATCTCTGCCAAAATTAAATAGGACCATCTATTGACTAAAACGCATTAGGGCTGTATTTTTTCAGTTAATTCACTATCCGTTTAACTGATTTTATTAACCGGCGGTTAACAGTTTAACCGAAAATGACGTAATGTTCACACAACAACAAAAAGTCAACATTTCCAAAGAGCGCCATCACTTTTGTACAGGAACGTACAAGTCTAAAAATGGCGTCGTAAGTAATGTTCTCCGATGAAAGCATGTGGCAAAAATATTGTTATTTTGTGCTGGGTTTATATCATCTTTTCTCAGTAAAAGCCCATCCCGCATTTACAGTACTGAAGCTTTCTTCAGACCATGTGCACTTTTTAACATTACACCAACTGTTGTATTTTCCCGCCTAGTCCTTTGTAATATCGCCAGTTACTTCATGAAACACTCCAACACCGCTGCTTTGATGCAGCTTGCTTGCGATGCAGTGTTCAATACATGTACAGCGCTCACATTTTGTCGTAGTAGCGACCTGTACAACTGCACTTTAAACGGCCC
Organism: Holothuria scabra; assembly: GCA_037179385.1. NCBI lineage: Eukaryota > Metazoa > Echinodermata > Holothuroidea > Aspidochirotida > Holothuriidae > Holothuria > Holothuria scabra. The sequence continues at coordinate 25,079,618 of CM074190.1, read as the reverse complement.
ACCAGCCGCAAACATCACAACCAAGCTCTATCACCCTGCATAAATTATGGAATTCCCAGCATTCCTACCGTGAAGTTGTTTACAGTAGGACTTAAGGAATGTTATCATATGACGTCATTACGAACGAAAACAATGATGCATGTGGTCCCATGCATGCAGTAGACTTGCATGCCTATCCGTTTATACCACTAAACAAGGGGCCATGTTTTGCTCGGTGACATCATATGCATACAATCGATTGCAAAATTTGAATTGCCTCTGCATCGTGATTGGATCAAATTCGTTGATTCTGAGCCAGCCAATCACAACTAGCGCCATCGCGTATGGGATTTAGTGTGTGAAAATACCAGACCTCCGAACGATTTTCCCCATTGAGTTTGCATGATAAAGATCGCACTTCCGAGGCTTACATAGCTGGCCTGTGCAGCCGACCAAGCCCCGTGCTAAATTCACGGAGAAACGGCATCACGAATCTCTGCATGCGGGAATTTTTCGGGGATCCGACTAAAGTGCATTTCAGTTGCTGATTACTTTTAAACAAGACGTAAGGTTTGGACAAGAAGTGCCAAAAATACGGGGGTATTTATATCAGAAAGGAACCATAACATACGTTTATCGAGTCCATTTTTTTGCTGTCCAGAACCGCTAAAATTTTTTACATGCATCGTAGGGTGGACTTCTACAGTACAGTTCATTATCGCAACTATACAACCCAGGCGGTTCAACGAACTGGGTATGCTTATTCATAAATATCAACATGGAATGTTCCATTTTATATGATATTGGGCAAACAAAAAAATGGCAGGAATTATCTGGTGCTAACGATCGTATTTTACAGGTTAAATGTTTTTTCCAAATACTGCTACTAACAATGAAAAATAATGAAATTTACAGAGGTGCAGCATGATAAAATATTTCGATTAGCTACAAGTGGGGAGACTTATTCAAATATACTTGTGCCCTAATCATGGTCTTAACTAGAAATGAAAACTCTACAAGCAAGCAAAGTTGGCTAGTTAACTGGTCCACCCGAAGGTGCTTCAGTCTGGCGCGCAACCGACTTCGTCGGCTGGGCAACCGATTTTAGTGAATTTTTGGACTTTGACCCCTAGTGACCCCAGGTGACCTTTGACCTCCCCTAAAAATATTGCAGACCATCTCCTGACCATAACGCATCTACATACAAAATATGAAATCTATCCAAGCTTCCTATCTTGAGATATCATGTTAAGAAGATTTTTTGACTTTGACCCCTGGTGAACCCAGATGACCTTTGACCTCCACCAAAAACAAGAGGGACTATATCCTGACCATAACGCATCCACATACCAAATATGAAATATATCTTAACTTCCTTCCTTGAGATATTGTGGGAATGAGATTTTCAGACTTTGACCTCTGGTGACCCCAGATGACCTTTGACCTTCACCAAAAACAAAGGGACTATCTCCTGACCATAACGCATCCACATACCAAATATGAAATATATCTAAGCTTCCTTCCTTGAGATATTGTGTGAATGAGATTTTCAGACTTTGACCCCCGGTGACCCAAGATGACCTTTGACCTCTGCCAAAAACAATAGGGACCATCTCCTGACTATAACACATCCAAATACCAAATATGAAATCTATCCAAGTTTCCTACCTCGAGATATCGTGTAAACAAGGTTTTTAGACTTTGACCCCTGGTGACCCCACATGACCTTTGACCTCCACCAAAAACAAAAGGGTTCTTTTTCTCAATATGGCGCATCTATGTACCAAGTTTGAAAACTGTCGGACATTCCTATCTTGAGATATCGTGTAAACGAGGTTTTTAGACTTTGACCTCTGGTGACCCCACATGACCTTTGACCTCCACCAAAAACAAAAGGGTTCTTTTTCTCAATATGGCGCATCTATGTACCAAGTTTGAAAACTGTCGGACATTCCTATCTTGAGATATCGTGTAAACGAGGTTTTTAGACTTTGACCTCTGGTGACCCCACATGACCTTTGACCTCCACCAAAAACAATAGGGTTCTTCCTCTCAATATGGTGCATCTATGTACCAAGTTTGAAAACTGTCGGACATTCCTATCTTGAGATATCGTGTTAACAAGCAAAGTGTCACACACACACACAGACACATACACACATACACACGCACATACACACACACGCCATCATGAATGCATTGGTTTCTCTTATCATCGAAACCAAAAATCAACCATCTGTCCGTGCGGGATAATGACACGTTAAAGTTTTCTAATGCATCTCCTGGCCGAGATTTCACCCACACATGTACCGTTAAAAATGTCCGGTAATATACAGCAGTGACCATACACCTGCCAACGTTCGTTCGTTCGTTGCCTGTGCTTATGTTCGATGTGTGCAATGGAACAGTTACGTCACTCCGGCACACTCCACTTTAGCAAATGGGGGATACAGAAAATATGGGGAAAATATTTTGCCCCCTTTGCCATATATTTCGGAAACTTTGGGCGTAAAAATCTTGCAAAAAGTTCAAATAGCAATAAAAAATACGAGCAATATAAAGATAGGAATCATTATAGTGTTTAAGTTAGTAACAGGATGGAAGTAAGAGGAAAGGAGATTTTTTTTCGTGCACACGGCGTGAAATACACCTTCGAAAGAATGTGTACGAACTAAAATCTGATGGAGTTAATTTTGCTTCAGAAAAAATTTGTCTCCCCAAAATATGAAGTTTTAGCGATTGATTTGAGACGAAAGAATATTTTTGTGGTTGAAATATGTGCATACATTATGTTGACATAACTGTATTACTAAAACCTAATTCTCTAGATCATGAAATCATGTCATGTTAATTTTAGGGATACCTTGACAAGTATAAAATCTAGAAACATCGAGGGTCGATCCACGCGTTGTATATCCATTTGGGTATGTGTTTATACGGCAATGATAAGTATAAAATTTCTTACAGATGTTTCGCGATATTTCTGGGCTTAAGTTTAGGACCTTTGCCGATCCACACGCACTGCTTGCAAATTATTTATGAGCTAACTTTTGACGATCATTTATCAAAGGGATAAGCTAGGCCAGTGGTTGTTTTGGAAATGTTTTGCAAATGTTGCTCCTGTATAAAGGCCTGTTCATGTTGTAACAGTTAATATTATGTCATTATAAAGGTGGGCTGTTTATGTTATAGCTACAGCCAGCGACATGCGCAATAGGGGGGCCGGGGGTCATGGTCCCCACCTCTGTATGTAGTCAGGGGGAACAACCCAGTCGGGGGGATTTACAGGGGAGCAATTACCTTTGGATTGATCTCCACCTCCATATCAGTTGGGGGGATGGACATACTGGCCTACCCCACTTCAAAACACCTGCGCACGCCACTTGATATAGCAACACCATAGTCATCTGGGGTGTACCAAATGTTCCCGGATTCAATGTTCCCAGGTTTTGATGCTTCCTATTTTTGTATTTCCAGATGAACTGCCGATTATTACAAGGTTCATTGTTCCTGAGTTTCCAGGAGTGCGGATGTTCCCAAAATTTGGGAACACTGAACCTTGGGAACAGCGAACATATTATGGACTTTGTAATGAAGCTGGTAAAAAGAAATACTGAGGAGGAAAAGATCTTTTAGTGCACAAATCTGCAAAAACTCTTGAGAGTCCACACTGTAAATCCCCCCCCCCCCCTTTCCAGTTGCGAGGTTTAATGATGTAACTACCCTGTTTGAGAGTACGATTTATAGGGCCAAAAAATTGAGGCATCGCCAAAAAGACAGCAGAATCATGATAATATTTTGCAACCTCACCATGTCACACTAAGATATATTTGGAGAATTTTTGACTCCATGCATTGTCGAAATTAGCAAGATCCTTTAGCTGGCTGTGCTCTCTGTAGGCCTCGACCAACACAATCAGTATGCTACCTTCTCGAACCCAAATTATCAACGGAGCTGCACTGGTGACCAAATATGTCTGCGAGTAATCTCCACGCACTCAATGCAGGTTGTGTTAGTTTTCCCAATCTGGTTGTCTTTGATTTTTTGCGAGAGTGTGCTAGCCCATGCTGCCTATTGTACATGATGAAAAGCAGCGTGTCCACACGGCAACAGATTACTGCTCGGCATGTTGGCCACTCTTGAACAACAAATCTATTCATGGTGTGCGGCGGCGGGTTTCACGGGTGCTAATTATCAGCGTGCTGCCACGGGAACAGTCCACACGCATACTGAATCTTGATTTGGTCTCTAATATACCTGGGCCCGACATTACATAGCTCACCTAGGGCTAATAGTGTCACCCTCTTCAGATTTTAACTATATTTTGTGATAAAAAAGCCCTTCCTGTCAGATTTATCATCTTCGGGGCTTAAAATGTGCAAAACAAGTGTTGTACTTGTCCAGATACAATCCTGAAAGCTACATAACACAATATAGGATAGGCAAAGTGGAGCCCATACACGGAAAATTTTGCCAATTTTCGTAAAGTGCCTGATCATAAAATCAATGGGTTTACTTTGCCAATATTTTAGATGGTAAGATGTGTGTGTACATGTGTCTGGTAAATGTGGTTTTGCAAAATTCATGCACTTTTCAAAGACTATGATACAAAAGTACAAAATTCAAGCACTTTCAAGGCCTTGAAAATGAATGATTTAAATTCAAGAACTTCAAGGTTTTCAAGGCCCCGTACGAACCCTGTTATCAGCATTAAAATCATGTAGTGAACAATTGTGGGGGTTTAAAGAATAACTGATCAGAATAGACTTAAAGCAAACATTATGTCCTCTAATGTTGGAAGTTGTGTAGATGTAATATCCAACTATGACTGTATGCAAAAAATTAAAGTGCTCAGTGTTGCAGGAGGGACCCCCTCAAGTAGCAAAAGGGTTAAAAAGCCCATTTCTGAAGGTCAAAATATAAGACCTTTATGCTTCCAACTCACCTGGGGCATACCACCTTGCTGTTGATTGACTTGATGGACACCTTGAACCTGTGCTTGTGCCTGAGCATGGGCCATCTGCTGCATAGGTCCAGGTGAAGGACAACCACCATGCTGAGGAAATTGGCCTTGAGGAGCCATCACGGGGTTATTTCCACTCTGGGCCTGCTGTGACTGTTGTAAAGGTGGGGTAGAGTGGTGATGTTGTTGCATCTGGTTGGCAGCAGTGGCATGGCTACAGGCAGTTTGAATGCACTGGCTGGAAGATGCTGGACCTTGCTGGTGTTGCTGGGGTGGCGGGGATTGGGCTTCGTTTGTGATGGATGAAGAGCTGATAATGAAAAAAAAAAACAAATGCTAGGATATACCTATCATGCAAATTAATCCATTTCCAATCAAACTGAGCCAATAAGTTTAACCAGAATGCAAAAATGCATTGAGGTTTCGATGATACATAAATGTTCCGTTTCAAAGAGTGCCATCATGCACCATTGTCTTCTCATTCAAAAGATATACTAGCATGTTCAAAAAATAATTTGTCATTCCAGATGACCTTTTGACCTCCATAAAAGCCATATATAGCTAGACAGACAGACAACAGACAGACAGATGGACAAACAGCTATCTTAAAAGATCATATTTAAAAAGGTTTCCAGACTTTGACGACTGGAAACCCCAGACGACCTTTCATCACTGCCAAAAACAATGGGGACCATCTTCTGACCATAATGCATCCACATACCCAAATATAAACCTATCCAAGTTTCCTATCTTGAGATATCGCATTAACAGGATTTGCAGACTTTGACCCCTGCTGAGCCCAAATGACCTTTAACCTCCACCAAAAACATAAGGTACCGTGCCCTGACCATAACGCATCCACATACCAAATATCAAATCTATCCAAGCTACCTATCTTGAGATATTGTGTAAACAAGATTTTCACACTTTGACCCCAGATGACCTTTGACCTCTGCCAAAAACAATAGGGGCCATCTCCTGACTATAATGCATCCACATACCAAATATGAAATCTATTTAAACATCCTACCTTGAGATATCGTGTTAACAAAATTTTCAGACTTTGATCCCTGGTGACCCCAGATTACCTTTGTCCTCCAAAAACAACAGAAGCCATCTCCTGACTACAACGCATCCACATACCAAATATGAAATCTATCGAAGCTTCTTACCTTGGGATATCATGTTAACGAGATTTTCAGACTTTGACTGCTGCTGATCCAAAATGACATTTGACCTCTGCCAAAAACACTAGGAACCATCTACTGACTATAACGCATCCACATACCAAATATGAAATCCATCCAAGTTTCCTACCTTGAGATATTGCATTAAAAAAAATTTCAGACTTTGATCCCTGGTGGCCCAAGAAGACCGTTGACCTCCTCCAAAAACAATAGGGGCCATCTTCTGACTATAATGCATCCACATACCAAATATGAAATCTATCAAAGCTACCTATCTTGAGATATTGTGTAAACAAGATTTTCAGACTTTGACCCCTGCTGACCCAAGATGACCTTTGACCTCTGCCAAAAACAATAGGGACCATCTCCTGACTATAAAGCATCCACATACTAAATATGAAATCTATCTAAGTTTCGTATCTTGAGATATTGCATTAACAGGATTTTCAGACTTTGACCAGGGGTGACCCCAGATGACCTTTGACCTCCACCAAAAACAATAGGGACCATCTCCTTGACCATAACGCATCCATAAAAAAATTTGAAATCTATTCAAGTTTCGTTTCTAGAGATATCGCATTGACAAGAGTTTCAAACTTTGACCAAGGGTGACCCCAGATGACCTTTGACCTCCGCCACAAACAATAGGGACCATCTCCTGACTATAAAGCATCCACATACTAAATATGAAATCTATCTAAGTTTCGTATCTTGAGATATCGCATTAACAGGATTTTCAGACTTTGACCAAGCGTGACCCCTGATGACCTTACACCTCCACCCAAAAACAATAGGGACCATATCCTGACTATAACGCATCCACATACCAAATTTAAAATCTATCGAAGCTTCTTACCTTGAGATATCATGTAAACAAGATTTTCAGACTTTGACCCCTGCTGACCCCAGATGACCTTTGACCTCCGCCAAAAACAATACGGACCATCTCCTGACTATAACACATCAACATACCAAATATGAAATCTTTCGAAGCTTCCTACCTTGAGATTCATGTTAACGAGATTTTCAGACTTTGACTACTGCTGACCCCAAGTGACCTTTGACCCTCCGCAAAAAACAATAGGGACCATCTACTGACTATAACGCATCCACATACCAAATATGAAATCTATCCATGTTTCCTACCTTGAAATATCGCGTTAACAAGATTATCAGACTTTGACCCCTGGTGACCCCAGATGACATTTGAATTCCACCAAAAACAATGGGGCAATCTCCTGACTATAATGCATCCACATACTTAATATGTAATCAATCCAAGCTTCCTATCATGATGTATTGTGTTAACAAGATTTTCAGACTTTGACCCCTGCTGACCCAAGATGACCTTGGACCTCCCCCCAAAACAATAGGGACCATCGCCTGACTATAACGCATCCACATACCAAGTATGACATCTATCCTAGTTTCCTTTCTTGGGATATCGCATTAACAGGATTTTCAGACTTTGACCGCTGCTGACCCCAGATGACGTTTGACCCTCCGCCAAAAACAATAGGGACCAACTACTGACTATAACGCATACACATACCCAAATATGAAATCTATCCAAGCTTCCTATCTTGAGATATTGTTTTAACGAGATTTTCAGACTTTGACCGCTTCTGACCCCAGATGACCTTTGACCTCCGCCAAAAACAATAGGGACCATCTACTGACTATAACCCATCCACACACCAAATATGAAATCTATTCATGTTTTCTACCTTGAGATATCGCGTAAACAAAGTTTTCAGACTTTGATCCCTGGTGACCCCAGATGACCTTTGACCTCCGCCAAAAACAATAGGAACCATCTACTTACTATAACCCATGCACACACCAAATATGAAATCTATTCATGTTTCCTACCTTGAGATATCGCGTAAACGAAGTTTTCAGACTTTGATCCCTGGTGACCCCAGATGACCTTTGACCTTCACCCAAAAACAAAAGGAACCATCTTCTAACTATGACGTATCCCCATACCAAATATAAAATCTATCCAAGCTTCCTATCTTGAGATATCATGTTAACAAACAGTGTGTCACAAACACACATCCACATACATACTCACACAACACATACCTTTATTCAATGCCTTATGGGGTACACAGAACTGTTCCCCGTAAGGAAATGGTCGGAATTCCCCTTTAGCCGTTTAAGTCATGCATCACCTGAATGCAGCGAGCAAGGGCGGGCTCTTCCATATCACGTGACAGAGCTCATTGCAGTGTCCAAATTTTCGAATAGCTACGCCAGTTACGAGCCCGGCGTCAGCAAGGAAAGACATGCGAGGCTTGAGCTCTCGTGAGCGGTCTGTACCCGGCAAGGTATCGTTTACAGGCTCACACACACACACACACACACACACATACATACAAACATACATAAACATACACGCCATCATGAATGCATTGGTTTCTCTTATCATCGAAACCAAAAACAAAACACCTGCTGTTTGCACAATTTCTTTTATTTTCTAAAGGAGCTCGAAGACATAGAAAACAATGCAGTGAGTACTAATATTTACACCTTACCAAGTTTTTTGAATGGCTGTCAGTTGACCACTAAATACAATAATTATAGGACATAGATTTAAGTCAGGGTTCCAGCATGTTAACGTCTACAAAGTTCCATATCATATCAAGCGATGCTGCCACCTTAATCTTACCCATAACATGATGCTAAAAACATTATCTTAACCATGGCATTAGGCATCATTTCACAAAAATTCACTAATATTGGATGCTGCCACCTTTCTCTTGCCTATGACATGAGACATCATTACAATATCATCAGCCTACCACTAATATCTTACCCATGACATGAGGTATCATCACACTACCATTGGATACTGCCACCATTATCTTACCATGGCATGAGGCATGATTACAATACCATCTGATACTACTACCATTATCTTACCCATTCCATGAGGCATTATTACACTAAAATTGGGTGCTGCCACCACAATCTTATCCATGACATGAGACATCATCACACTACCATTGGATACTGCCAACATTATCTTACCATGGCATGAGGCATGATCACAATACCATCTGATACTACCACCATTATCTTACCCATTCCATGAGGCATTATTACACTAAAATTGGGTGCTGCTACCACTATCTTACCCATGACATGAGACATCATCACACTACCATTGGATGCTGCCACCATTATCTTACCATGGCATGAGGCATGATTACAATACCATCTGATACTACCACCATTATCTTACCCATTCCATGAGGCATTATTACACTTAAACTGGGTGCTGCCACCACTATCTTACCCATGACATGAGGTATCATCACACTACCATTGGATACTGCCAACATTATCTTACCATGGCATGGGGCATGATCACAATACCATTTGATACTACCACCATTATCTTACCATGGCATGAGGCATGATTACAATACCATCTGATACTGCCACCATTATCTTACCCATTCCATGAGTCATTATTATTCTAAAACTGGGTGCTGCTACCATTATCTTACCCATGACATGAGGTATCATCACACTACCATTGGATACTGCCAACATTATCTTACCATGGCATGAGGCATGATCACAATACCATCTGATACTACCACCATTATCTTACCCATTGCATGAGGCATTATTACACTAAAATTGGGTGCTGCTACCACTATCTTACCCATGACATGAGACATCCTCACACTACCACTGGATGCTGCCACCATCTGCTGCGCTTGTGGATGCATAGCTGCAACTGAAGCAGTGACAGCTGCATGGTTGGTGCCTTGAAGTTGGTACTGCATTTGTGGGGGAGGCTGAGAAAGAAAGAAATACGAGAACAGTCACATGTACCATTGTTGAGATATCCTGTTTACAAGGTTTTGACCTTTTGAACTCTTGTGACCCCAAATGACCTTTGACCTCCACCCAAAAAACAGGGATCATCTACTCAATATGGCCAACCCACACACCAAATATAAGATTAGTCACACTTTCCTTCCTTGAGATACCATGTTTACAAGCAATTTCAAAGGAATTTACCATTTGACCTCTGATGACCCCAAATGACCTTTGACCTGTACAAAAATCAATAGGGACAATCTACTCAATACAATAAGCCCACAAACCAAAAATGAGATCAGTCACACTAACCCTTCTTGAGATATCATGTTTACAAGCAAAAGCGTCACATACACACACACACACACGTACGTGCTTTGCATACTGACCTGAGGATCAAACTTTTGTAAACAAACTAAGTCCATTAACACACTTTGTGCTGGTCCTCAATAGGTGTTTTAGTTCTCTGAAGAACTTGTGGTATTAAAGTTCATGTCGTCAAAAAATAATGGAATTAGATGCTTGTGTTAGTTTTAAAGTCACACTTAGAAGATTTCCCGGGGACATCCTTGAAAAGTCCATTGGGACACGGTGGGCTCTTTAACAACGTTTAAAGGCATTTCTTTTCCAAGACGTCAATTTAGGTCCTCAGACACCAAAAAGTCCTCGGAAAGCAGGTGTGTTGTCAAGTTCATGTCCTCATTGTGATAGTAAAGTAAACGCACACGACATCACCATCACATAGATTCCTTTTGCTGATGCAGGAATAAAAAACTTATCACAGGGTTCGTACACTTTAATCAAGATAAAATTCAAGCACTTTCCAAGGATTTTTCCAAGGTGTAATTTGATTTTACAACTCCATCAAATTGCTTTTACAGAGCACTCCCAAATTTTTCCTAGTATGAAATACTTGAACACACTGAGGTTTTCAGAGAGAAAATCCTTTTTAAGGATGACAGCACTTATTTAATAATCAAAATGAACTTCCATGTTATGCAAACACTATATCATCTTAAGGAATCACTAACAAAGTATCATTCAGACAAACCATCAACATTGTACAAGGGAGTCTGTAGTTGAAGGGGCATTTTGCAGGTTTTCATAAAAAGTACAATAGGGACCACATAGAACCTTGGACCAAAATGCCCCAGAATGTAAACAGATCACTAACAAAGCATCACTATGACAGGCCTTCAACTCTATTCAAAATTACCTGGAGGAAAAGTTAATCACTTGCAATACTTCACAAAATGGACCCTATGGTCCACCTTGGGCAATGGAGTCCAAACAACTCAGGAGACAGGAATAACCTGAAGGTGCCACTAAGTGAACATCATGATCATTGTAACAAACCATCAACATTGTACAAGAGTATCTCTAGGAGTAATTGACAGAATTTTATAAAAAGGGGCCATAATTAAGGCCCACATGGGACCTTGAACCTAAGCTTCCAGAACACTGTATGATCACTAATCAAGTACCACTATGACAGGCTGGCAGATCTGTCTAACATTAAGTTAAGGAAGGTCTGACCATTTTGCAATACTTCACAATATGGATCATAGGGCACACATTGCGCCTTAGACAGAAATACATCCAAAAGAAGTATTAACAAAGAATCAGTATGACAAATCATCAACATTGTGAAACACAATTTGTAGGAGGAAAAGTATTTTGCAAACTTTTATGGAATGGGTCATATTGGGGCCCACATGGAACCTTGGACCAAAATTCAAGAATGTAATAAACAAGCCATCAGCCAAGCATCACTATGATAGGCTGTCAACTGTTTTTAAAAATTAAATGGAAAAAAATTACTGTGCAATATTTTACAACATTACAAACCACCTTGGGCCTTGGACTCAAAATTCCTTAACACACTGAAGGTACTACTTATAGAGTATCACTATGACAAACCATCAGCATTGTACAAGAGAACTGCTGGAGGAGAACCATTTTGCAGAGTATCATAAAATGGGCCAAATGGGAACTGGGACAAAAAATTCCTGAGCACCCCACATGGGCCCCACCACCCCAAGGAACATTGTGCCCAAATTTCAATCAGATTCATGAAAGCACATTGGAAGAAAAGCATTTTGAACAAGTGTGGACAGATATTAGATGGATTAAGTGATGGGGCATAATCAGTATGAGCTAATATACCTGGGCCCCGACATTACATAGCTCACCTAGGGCTTATAATGTCACCCTCTTCAGATTTTAACTATATTTTGTGATAAAAAACCCCTTCCTGTCAGATTTATCATCTTCTGGGCTTATAGTGTGCGAAACAAGTGTTGTACTTGTCCAGATACAATCCTGAAGGCTCCATAACACACTATAGGATAGGCAAAGTGGAGCCTATACACGGAAAATTTTGCCAATTTTCGTAAAGTGCCTGATCATAAAATCAATGGGTTTAGATGGTTTTAAGGTGAATTTGCCAATATTTTAGATGGAAAGATGTCTGTGTACATGTGTCTGGTAAATGTGATTTTGCAAAATTCAAGCATTTTTCAAGGACTATGATAAACCAGAATGCAAAAATGCATTGAGGTTTCAATGATACATACATGCTCTTTCTAATAAAATGCTACATTTTTTGTAACGACTGGTGACCCAAAGTGACCTTTGACTCAACCTGTAAGTAGCTGGCTTTTCTTTTAACCAAAACATTTCTATATTCAAAAAGCCAAATTTCTATTGTGCCTTAAGATATTCTGCAAACAAGGTTTACAGAGTTTGATGCCAGGTGATACCAGATGGCCACTGAACTCCACCAAAAACAACAGGTGCAGTACTTTCAACTCACCGTAACTCATACACACACTAATTGTGAAATACATCCACGTTTCGTACCTTGAGCTGTCCTATACAGGTTTTCGGAGTTTGACCCCTTTGACGCCAAATGACCTTTGACCTTTACCAAAATCAACAGGGTTCTTCCTTACATCTTAATCCATTAACATATCAAGTTTAAAATCAATCCAAGCTTTCTACCTTGAGATATTGTATTAAAAAGTTTTCAGAATTTGTCCCCTTCTGACCTTTGACCTCCACCAAAATAAATAGGTTTCTTCTTTACATCATAACGCATCAACATACCAAGTTTGAAATGAATCCAAGTTTCCTACGATGATGTATCATGTAAACAAAGATTTCAAGGTTTGACTCCATGTGACCTCAAATGACCTTCGACCTCCACCAAAATTAATTGGGTTTTTCCTTTAATCAAAACCCATTAACCTTAACCTATCAAGTTTGAAAGGAATCCAACTTTTTTACCTTGAGATATAGTGTAATTAAGGATTTCGGGGTTTGACCCCATAGGACCCCATGTGACCTTAGACCTCCATGAAAATGAATCGGGTTCTTTCTTACATCATAACTCATCAACATACCAAGTTTGAAATTTATCCAATTTTCCCACCATGAGATATCGTGTAAACAAGGATTCCGGGGTTTGACCCCATGTGACCCCAAATGACCTTTGACCTCCACCAAAATCAATAGCGTTCTTCCTTATATCATAACGCATCAACGTATCAAGTTTGAAATTTATCCAATTTTCCTACCATGAGATATCTTGTAAACAAGACTTTCGGGGTTTGTCCCCCTGTGACCCCAAATGACATTTGACCCCCACCAAAATCAATAGGGTTCTTCCTTACATCATAACGCATCAACGTATCACGTTTAACATAAACCCAATTTTCCTATCATGAGATATCGTGTAAACAAGGATTTTGGGGTTTGACCCAATGTGACCCCAAATGACCTTTGACCTCCACCAAAATCAATAGGGTTCTTTCTTACATCATTATGCATCAACGTATCAAGTTTGAAATTTTTCCAATTTTCCTACCATGAGATATCTTGTAAACAAGAATTTCGGGGTTTGTCCCCCTGTGACCCCAAATGACCTTTGACCTCCACCAAAATAAATAGGGTTCTTTCTTACATCATAACGCATCAACTCATCAAGTTTGAAATTTATCCAATTTTCCTACCATGAGATATCTTGTAAACAAGAATTTCGGGGTTTGACCCCCTGTGACCCCAAATGACCTTTGACCTCCACCAAAATCAATAGGGTTCTTACTTACATCATAACGCATCAACGTACAAAGTTTGAAATTAATCCAATTTTCCCACCATTAGGTATTATGTAAACAAGGATTTCGGGGTTTGACCCACTGTGACCCCAAATGACCTTTGACCTCCACCAAAATCAATAGGTTCCTTCCTTACATCATAACGCATCAACGTACTAAGTTTGAAATTAATCCAATTTTCCCAACATGAAATATCGTGTCAACAAGGATTTCGGGGTTTGACCCCCTGTGACCTCAAATGACCTTTGACCCACACCAAAATCAATAGGTTTCTTCCTTATATCATAACGCATAAACGTATCAAGTTTGAAATTTATCCAAGATTCCTATCTTGAGATATCGTGTAAACAAGGATTTCGGGGTTTGATCCCCTGTGACCCCAGATGACCTTTGACCTCCACCAAAATCAATAGGGTTCTTTCTCTTAGTATAGGGTATCTGTGTACCAAGTTTGAGAATTGTCAGATCTTCCCTTCTCAAGATATCGTGTAAACAAGCAAAGTGTCACAAACACACACACACACGCACCCACACATACATACACACGCACACACAGTCGTATTTTTACACACAACTGAGGACTTCATTGTTATCTCCATTGTGTCTGCTTACTTAACCCTAACCTTCACAATAGACGGTCTATAACCGAGGACTTGAGAAATCTTTTGAATTTACTACCGAGGACCTGGAAGTCTATTGTTTAGGTCCTCTGTTTTACACAAAGACAAACCCATACACACATACATACACACACACGCCATCATGAATGCATTGGTTTCTCTTTTCATCGAAACCAAAAAGTACAAAATTCAAGCACTTTCAAGGCCTTGAAAATGAATGATTTAAATTCAAGAACTTTAAGGTTTTCAAGGCCCCATACGAACCCTGTTATCAGCATTAAAATCATGTAGTGAACAATTGTGGGGGTTGGGAGAAGAATATTCCAGGATGAAGGGTTTTAAAGAATAACTGATCAGAATAGACTTAAAGCAAACATTATATCCTCTAATGTGGGAAGTTGTGTAGATGTAATATCCAACTATGACTGTATGCAAAAAATTAAAGTGCTCAGTGTTGCAGGAGGGACCCTCTCAAGTAGCAAAAGGGTTAAAAAGCCCATTTCTGAAGGTCAAAATATAAGACCTTTATGCTTCCAACTCAAATGGGACATACCACCTTGCTGTTGATTGACTTGATGAACAACTTGAGCCTGTGCTTGTGCCTGAGCATGGGTCATCTGCTGCATAGGTCCAGGTGAAGGACTACCACCATGCTGAGGAAATTGGCCTTGAGGGGCCATCACGGGGTGATTTCCACTCTGGGCCTGCTGTGACTGTTGTAAAGGTGGGGTAGAGTGGTGATGTTGTTGCATCTGGTTGGCAAAAGTTTGAATGTACTGGCTGGAAGGTGCTGGACCTTGCTGGTGTTGCTGGGGTGGCTGGGACTGGGGGTTTGTTTGTGATGGATGAAGAGCTGATAATGAAAAAAAAAAAAAAACAAATGCTAGGAGATACCTATCATGCAAATTAATCCATTTCCAATCAAACTGAGCCAATAAGTTTAACCAGAATGCAAAAATACATTGAGGTTTCGATGATACATATATGTTCCGTTTCAAAGTGCGCCATCATGCACCATTGTCTTCTCATTCAAAAGATATACTAGCATGTTCAAAAAATAATTTGTCATTCCAGATGACCTTTTGACCTCCATAAAAGCCATATATAGCTAGACAGACAGACAACAGACAGACAAATGGACAAACAGCTATCTTAAAAGATCATATTTAAAAAGTTTTCCAGACTTTGACCCCTGGAAACCCCAGATGACCTATCATCTCTGCCAAAAACAATGGGGACCATCTTCTGATCATAATGCATCCACATACCCAAAAATAAATCTATCCAAGTTTCCTATCTTGAGAAATTGCATTAACAGGATTTTTAGACTTTGACCCCTGCTGACCCTAGATGACCTTTGACCTCCACTAAAAACATTAGGTACCATGCCATGACCATAACGCATCCACATACCAAATGTCAAATCTATTCAAGCTACCTATCTTGAGATATTGTGTTAACAAGATTTTCAGACTTTGACCCCTGCTGACCCCAGATGACCTTTGACCTCTGGCAAAAACAATAGGGGCCATCTTCTGACTATAATGCATCCACATACTAAATATGAAATCTATCGAGGCTTCCTATCTTGAGATATCGTGTTAACATGCAAAGTGTCACAAACACACACACACACACACATACACACACAACACATACCTGTATTCAATGCCTTACGGGGTACACAGAACTGTTCCCCGTAAGGAAATGGTCGGAATTCCCCTTTAGCCTTTAAAGCTATGCAGCACATGAATGCTGCGAGCGAGGGCAGGGTCTTGCATATCACGTGACAAAGCTCATTGCAGTGTTCGAATTTTCGGGTAGCTACGCCAGTTACGAGCTCGGTGTGAGCGAGGAAAGACATGCAAGGCTTGAGCTCTCGTGAGCGGCCTGTACCCGGCAAGGTATCGTTTACAGGCTCGCACACACATACATACATACATACACAGGCACGCCATCATGAATGCATTGGTTTCTCCTACCATCGAAACCAAAAATTCACCTGCTGTTTGCTCAATTTCTTTTATTTTCTAAAGGAGCACAAAGACATAGGAAACAATGCAGTGAGTACTAATATTTACACCTTACCAAGTTTTTTGAATGGCTGTCAGTTGACCACTAAATACATCAGGATTCCAGCATGTTAAAGTCTACAAAGTTCCATACCATATCAAGCGATGCTGCCACCTTAATCTTACCCATGACATGATGCTACAAACATTATCATAACCATGGCATTAGGCATCATTTCACAAAAATTCACTAAACTTGGATGCTGCCAACTTTTTTCTTGCCTATGACATGAGACATCATTACAATATCATCAGGCTACCACTATTATCTTACCCATGACATGAGGTATCATCACACTACCATTGGATACTGTCAACATTATCTTACCATGGCATGAGGCATGATTACAATACCATCTGATACTACCACCATTATCTTACCCATTGCATGAGGCATTATTACACTAAAATTGGGTGCTGCCACCACTATCTTACCCATGACATGAAACATCATCACACTACCATTGGATGCTGCCACCATTATCTTACCCATGACATGAGGTATCATCACACTACCATTGGATACTGCCACCATTATCTCACCATGGCATGAGGCATGATCACAATACCACATGATACTACCACCAATATCTTACCCACTGCAAGAAGCATTACACTAAAATTGGGTGCTGCCACCACTATCTTACCCATGACATGAGACATCATCACACTACCACCGGATGCTGCCACCATCTGCTGCGCTTGTGGATGCATAGCTGCGGCTGCAGCAGCGGCAGCTGCATGGTTGGTGCCTTGTAGTTGGTACTGCATTTGTGGGGGGGGGGGGGGCTGAGAATGAAAGACACCATACAAAATTAAGCTATATTATAGTTTGACATAGGATTTTTCTTCAACATTAGGTTGTAATCTGCTTAAAATATGTTTTGCCTAGTCATCCCTGTGACAAACTACAATCTCATTGTAGCAACAAGAACCTACCACTCTTAAGTGAAAATGTCAGTCATTAGGCATTGCAAACTTTACAGATAGCAATCAACATTAATTAGCATCCAATACAACTGATACCAAATACTACTTCCTTCTTTACCCACTAATCTTTAATACCGATGATGTAAACTTATCTTTATACTTGCTCCTCAGTTTGGTATGTGTACACCATACTTCATGAAAAATGGAAATATTGAGGTCAAGGGCATATCCAGGGCTGTCACATTTTGTCTCTCTTTCTACTCTTATCTTAAGATTGTTTCGGGTTTTTCTTTCTTTTTCAAAGGGCAAGGTAAGTATACGCAATTTTTGCTTCTCTTTGGCTCCCTTCATTCCTAGGGCTAAACCTATTAGCACCCTGTAATGATTAAAACTTCCGATAATATTTTGTACATATCTGTATGTTGTTAGCAGTTGTTTGAGAACTCTGAGATGAAAATCCATATTGGATAAACATTGAATACCTATCTATGGGGATTAGATAAGAAACTGTGACTCCAGCAAAATGATTACCTTCATCAAATGATTCATGACAGGTTGTGGAACCATCTTCATACCCCCTTGTTGCACCCCTTGACCACCAGTGGCAACTGTTATGATGGGCACCTGAGATATATTCAAAGGAGACACCAAAGGTTGGCCATTTGCTGCTAGAGCTGGAGAAAATTGTTGGAAATCCATGGGAGGAACATTTGATACACCTGAAAAGACATATTTCACAATTAATATTTGAAAACAGTAAAAATAACAAGGAAAATATGAGGCAAAAAGAAAATACACCAGCCAGCTGGTCTTACACAAGAGAACAAATATTACTGACTTTGACAGCAAAACTACAGTTACAGAAACTACATCTTTCGGTGGGTGTGGGGGCATAATAACTTCTCTCTGGACATTACAACTTCTTTCTCAGGCATTATCACTTTTCCCAGGAACATTCTTACTTCTTGCTGGGGCATTCTTACTTATTGCTGGGGCATTCTAACTTCTCACTGGGGCATTTTAACTTCTCTCTGAGCATTCTAACGTCACCCTGGGACATTCAAACTTCTCTCTATGGCATTCTAACTTCTGTCTGTGACATTTAAATTTCTCCATGAGGTATTATAACTTCTCTCTGGGCATTCTAACTTCTCTCTAGGGCATTCTAACTAATCTGTCTGGGACATTCTTATCACTTCTTTCTTATGTTGTCACATGGGTGAAAAAGTTGGGAAGCTTAGAAGCTCCTCCAAGGAAACTTTGGATATCTGGAGGAAAAGTTTGACACCTGAAGGAAAATGTGTTTTTTTGTTCATACTTAAATAAAAGAGAGATTGAAGAAAGTTTGTTACCTTCCTTTTCAGGAAGCACAAACCTTTTTCCAGGAATGACCTGTCCTAAAAGTATTTACAGTTTAACATAATAAGATAATAAGACTGTATCAGTTCAAATATATTAAGGGACCAAATCAAAATTATTTATGCGTGCTCGTACGCTTCTTAAAGCCAGTGCACGCCCAAAAAATAAAATAATCCGAACCTGTGCCAAAACTCCCCGTGCTTACACACAAACAGCTTAAGGAAGTTCCAGCAACCTGCTATAATCCCATGCCTAGCAAATTGATTCAGCACGGTATCCTTTGTATTTGGCTTAACTAGGGCTGCCACGATAACCATTTTTCATTTATCGATGTTACCAGCATTTCCGTCACGATATCGCGATATCGCACATTAGTCTTACCGTTTTCCATCAGCTGCTAATAATTATATACAGCGCCCGTATCAAGGACATACATACTCAGTTTACATAAACCAAGCCAATAAAATTCATTGAGAAGCTCAAAGTTTCATCAGAAATACATATATTTTTTGAACTTTGCTTTTGAAAATAAGTACAGTTATCAAAGTGAGAAAAACCTCTCTGCACGTTGTTTGCCTCCACCTACAACAAAATAAAATAGCCCACCTTCGTAACCAGCGTTAGCCTGGGCTACTGTTACGGGCTGAAATAAACTAAAAACATCGGTTCGATCCTACTAACTCTTTAACGTTACGCCAAACAAATGTCCTCACTTTTACTACAAAGTGTGACAGGGTGACAGAAAGTATTTGCCACCCCAAATTAACTAGAAATATCTTCAAACCTTACTAGGCTTATTTACAGAAAAATAAAATTAACAGGTCACAATGAAACACATAGGCCTAAACAAAATTGCGACGATGATTGACAACTTAACTCACCTCACTGGCATACTGCACAGTGCATAGTTACTGTATTGCATAGCCTACAACGGTTACTGTATGATGTGCTGCACACAATCACATATTTATTACTGTAAAACATGGCGGATTTGATCATTGGTTCACGTAGAGATTTGCGTAGTAATACAGCAAACCGAGTAATGTGATGAGGTCAATGTTTTCTATTGCCAGTTAATTTTCTTGCACTATTAATGGTAAATGTGAGTACTCTGCAGGACAAGAGTCCAAATTGAAGAGTTAAGATACATTCTGTTCACACATGCGAGATAAGCTACAAAATCCAGATACTCTCGCATTTATACACACGAGACACTCCCAACCTCTAACATGTGAAGCAGGCTATTCTTTGAGAGTTTTTGCAAGTACTGGGAGTTGTCTCACAAAACTTAATGTTCCTGCCTAGTTTGCTATTGATTAGAAAGTCTCCACTAGAAAAAAGTAACACAATGGCGGGAAATTTTCGCGGGAATATTTTTGGCGGTTTTTGCGACCTCGTAACTAATTGTGAATTAAAGACTTGTTTTCCATCGTCCCCCCACCAGTTAAGAATATCAGTTTCAATCTCAGCTGAATCTGACAAGTACTTTGTGAGTTCTTTGCTAACTGTTCCTTGTTGCGACTCAGCGCTCCTTTTCACCAAGTCCCCAAACAAAGTTTCAAACTTGGATTTCTTTGGTGGCACTTCCTCTTCGTCTCTCTCAACAGTGATTTCAACCTCATCACGATCAGTGGTTTCGTCACTTGACTCCCCGGAGTTTTCTTAATCTTGTATGATCTGAAGACGAATGCCTGCCCTTTTGTCAACATTCAAAACAACATCTCGAAATCGTGGGTCCAGAAAAAGAGCCAGTTTAACAAGTTCCTTTGTTTTCCCAGTCTCATACCTGTTTTCAAAATTTTTTCTCCCATCACTTTTGAAGTGATGCACAACAGGGGTATTGGTTTCACACTCTCTCAAAATTTTTTTCCGAACTTGAAATACGAGGGGTGCAACAAGTGAAATAGTGCTGTATTTCTCGCCACTGAAAAGCATCATAGCGTCTGCAAGAGGCTTCAAACAGTCATGTAGAGCTCCCATTTGGTACCACTCCTCGGCTGATGGTAGTAATTGTCTCACATCAGACTTGTCATGATTTGATAAGAATTCAGTCAAACTACTTTTGAGCTGTATCAAACGTTCCAACATGTCATTTGTTGCAGTCCAACGGGTCAGCACATCTTGGACCAAGTTCAGGACGGTGCCTTCTCCTCTGGTCTCCTGCACATTTCGAAAAATGCTTGTATCCAAATGACTTCTTTTAAAGTGGGTTACCAGTGCTCTCCCCTTTGAAATAATGTCAAATAATAAGGCTAATCGCCATGCACTTAAATACCCCCCTTGACATTGTACTTCAGGAAGTTTACCTTGGGAATTCAAGCAGACAGGTTCTGACAGCTCAGCCCCATTATGTGGACGTTCCCACACAATAAATTCGATGTCCTGTCAGATTCTTGACACTTATAGTTTCGATGAAGTCCATCCAGTGACATAGCCAGTGTCTTCCCCAAATACAGAAATAGAGGTCGCCAGTCAGCGTCCTACTTCTTGCAAACTTTTCTCATTGGTCATTTGTTAGGCATGTGCATGTCTTAGTCCAATCAGGATTCCCCATCCCATAGTTTGCAGACAACTCTGTCTGGAAACCACCTTAGCACTTTTAGGTAACTCCCTTCCTGGAGAGAGTTGGAAATAGACAGCCAAACAGAAAGGATCAACTCAAGAAACACGCACAGCTCCGCGGCCTTTGCCGCTGGGCCAAGCCTGCTGGACTTTACCAGCTCTTCTTACTTTCTTCGAATTTTCCTTTAACCTTGGAGTAGTTTATAGGAATCAGTTTTTACATTTAAAGAAAGGACCAACTTAAGTTTTGAGACAGAAGTTCGTTTCTCACCGTTTAGAGTAGAAGTTTGTTACTCATCATGTAGATTAGAATCAATTCATACTCAACATGTGATAGTGTTTAATCAAGTCCATCCTGTCAGCTCTTGATCGATCAGAGAAAGGGATTTCTTTTACACTTAGAATAAACATTAGTCAACTTTAAAGCTTTGTTCAAGTCTTCTTTCTTGCATCTCTTTTCTTATCGTACTACCCCCTAGCCTTCACGATGTGATTGGCCCAAACAACGCAACAATAATTCTGGATACAGATGGATGCCCATTCAGTCCAGCTTGGACTGCTAAATTAATAGTGTGGCCAAGGCACGGCAACATGGTGGAGGAGCGGGCTCGGAAGCAAACAACGCAACATGGTGGAGGAGCGGACTCGGAAGCAAACAACGCAACATGGTGGAGGAGCGGGCTCGGAAGCAAACAACGCAACATGGTGGAGGAGCGAAAGTGAACAAAATAATATTTTTGAGGATCAGAGTTGTAAAACAACGTCGGAAACTCAGTTACAACGCAACTTTATGGTTCTAAATATTTTGGAGGAACGCAGCACTGTGCAACAGTACAACAACACAAAATGGTTTTGACTACACCATCCTGGCGTATGCAGCAATAGAAACCTTTAACTGCCCAGTTTTGGCCACCCGCCCAAATTTGACACTCATCTGGCCTTCTTTTACCTTAAACTTAAAGATTCTTCTTGACCTTTCGGCACCGCAACGCTCATCTGGATTTCTTTAAACCTAGACGTTCTTCTTGTGATATTGGAACTACAACTCTTCTCCGGCTCACTTTAGACTTCGACGTTCATCTCGTTCAATTGGAATCACAACGCAGCGATCACATCGTATTTTTTTCATTCTCCATGGCCTAGAACCGCTCCTACTTTTAAGTGACAACAACCGCCTTGACGCCATGTTTACGCTAAAGTCGACAACCAGCACCAGCTCTTTCCGAGGAACTTCGGTTCATCTTAATTTTGACCGTCCTGCTTGGTAGACGCGATATAACTTAAGCAATCTTCGTCCATGTTTCGTTTCTCATTTGTGCCACTCAGCCAGCCTTAGTTTCTTCGCGCTTCAGATGTCAGCCCGAAGTACAAGAAGACGTCACCAATCGAGTTATAAAATTTATGGTGAGTTGTGAGGCATATTTTACCCCGGGTGGTCCCCTTCCCCCATGTAATTAAACTTAATCGTGCTTCATCTTTTCCAATCTGACTTGGCTTTTTTATTTTACCCTTACATTGCGTAATGTAAATTTAATTGTGTTATGTTTAAACTTTAATAAGTGTCCAATATTTTGCTTTCACACATTATCTAGGAAAGCATGAATTGTTCATGCAGTTTTTTCCTAAAATTGCGCTACCTCAGTAGTTCATGTCAATGAAGGCCATACACAAATCAATGATCTTTCGGTAGCAGTATGTCTGTAGATTTCACTTTCTAGTCTTATATATTGTACGAGGTATTTCATGCTGGTTATCACATACCAGTAGGAAGAGTCACTTTACTATGCGAATTTCTGAAATAAACGGATCGGTAAATGTTCACCGTGTCAGTTACTTAATTGTGATGTGAACTAATTGTAGACCCAATCATGTGCGTATATTTTTTTTCGTTTGTGGCAAGAGTAGCCAAATATATAGAGGAAGTTCTTACGCATTTGCGGTATTTTTCAACTTTCATGGGAATTAGCCAGCCCAAAAAGTTTCAGGAGCTGTCCTCGACAAGTTAACCAAATTTTGCTCTCGGTAATTACGACCTTGCTCATGAAATGCAGGTACGAGACAGCACATAGTTGGTTTAATTTAAAGTTTGTCCTGTCCGTGTGTAGTAGGGGCGCAACCATTTAGTTTTTTTTATTGAGTGTGTTTACAGAGAGTTCACAGCGGAAATGGGGTTGTCAAAGTTTTGCCACTGTAAGGAGTTGCGTCATCGTCCAGATACTTTTATATAATTGGGTCTTCAGTACTCCGAATTTCGATATTTGCATATGAGCAATATAAACGTGTGAGATTGCATCAAATTTCAACGTGAAATACATATTGCATACTGTAAAAGTATGACTGTAATTTTGAAGGAATATGTGAATGTGACTCTTAATTTTAGAGACAAATTTTAGTAAACTCGTACAATGTAGTTCGGAAAAGGAATGATTCAGTGTCATTGATAATCTCTGAAATTTCAGTAACAAATATTTAGACTTACTTGTAGCTAGCCATTCATAATCTTAACATCACAATGGCCACCGTAATGATCAAGCGTATACTTCGTGGTGTAGCTTTTTCCCGCAGATTATTTACAGTAGTGTTCCACTTTTCTGACCATTAAAATAACGAACAGTATTTCACATTTTCGCAGCTGTGCTTTGAAAAAAAAATACTGTTAGTGCTTTATTTTGACCAATTTGGAACACAAACTTTGCAGTTTCCCTTACCAGGCAACTGTACTGATTAATATAGCCTGTCCTCCCATCACTTGTTTATCCCAACTTTCAAGGCCCTCCTTTTAAGCAGTTTTTTCTCGAGTCAATGCATTAGTACTGTATCTGCTCACTTGTTCCCCTCACAGGTAAGCATAGGTATCAATTGAGGCACCTTTTTCAAATTTTTCGACCCTTTCAATCACAATTTAATGCAGGTCTATTCTAATGTATAGGCCTAATAGTTTCAACAGTGGTTATTTGGCGGTGCATAATTACAGAGATTAATGTCTCTATTTCATTTTATATAAACGTTGCATTACTTACGAATTTGTTGCATCTTTCCTGCATTATAATTTCGTTGTTTTGAGCTTTTCATCATTTAAACAATGATCGAGTGCCAAACCTTTCGTAAAGGTCAAAGTGTTCTGATTCAAGTGATTTGTATTTTATGCCGACGCTTACGTTCTATAACCAGTATATTATAGGGCGATTCGAAGTTAATTGTCACCATAGGTCAGCAAACTTTCGTTGTGACCTTAATGTGTCAAAGTGAATTGAGAGTTGCATACTGTTTTATTGTCTTTGGTTGAACTTTGTGTAAAATTGTTGGAGTGAGTATACACTCCCTAACAGTGAAGATTACGCTTAAAATTTTGAAACCAAAATGTTGACATAACTGGAATGTGTTTGTTACTAAAGTTTAAAAGGTCGTGAATTGCTTTAAAAGTATTTTTGCAGTAAACTGTATTCGGTTCAATTTATAATTCGTAGGAGGAATCTTCTGGACCATTCCTTCCAGATATTGCGATTCCGGGTGTATTCCTCCTAGGTTGTCCGTATTCAGTATTAAACTGTTATGACCTGATAGCACATGAAATTGTACCTACTTCGTATTTATACCATGTATTCAATGATTTAAGTAATTTTCATTATTTTCTTGTGCATGCTATGATCAAGTTATTTTATTATTTTTTGCTCGTTTCTACTGGGTTTCTCCCCACAGGTCTCTGACCTAGTCCAAACCCCTCCCACCTTTCTTTTGCCTCACAGCGCACTATTGTTTTGTTGCATGGTAAATGAAATGTTATCATAATGATATTTTAAATGAAACATGATTGACGTTTTTTCACTTATTGCTTATTTCAACAGGTAAATTTTTCAAACTATGTTTTAAAAATTTGAAATTGCGAGGGGGATGTCAAATAATAAGGCTAATCGCCATGCACTTAAATACCCCCCTTGACATTGTACTTCAGGAAGTTTACCTTGGGAATTCAAGCAGACAGGTTCTGACAGCTCAGCCCCATTATGTGGACGTTCCCACACAATAAATTCGATGTCCTGTCAGATTCTTGACACTTATAGTTTCGATGAAGTCCATCCAGTGACATAGCCAGTGTCTTCCCCAAATACAGAAATAGAGGTCGCCAGTCAGCGTCCTACTTCTTGCAAACTTTTCTCATTGGTCATTTGTTAGGCATGTGCATGTCTTAGTCCAATCAGGATTCCCCATCCCATAGTTTGCAGACAACTCTGTCTGGAAACCACCTTAGCACTTTTAGGTAACTCCCTTCCTGGAGAGAGTTGGAAATAGACAGCCAAACAGAAAGGATCAACTCAAGAAACACGCACAGCTCCGCGGCCTTTGCCGCTGGGCCAAGCCTGCTGGACTTTACCAGCTCTTCTTACTTTCTTCGAATTTTCCTTTAACCTTGGAGTAGTTTATAGGAATCAGTTTTTACATTTAAAGAAAGGACCAACTTAAGTTTTGAGACAGAAGTTCGTTTCTCACCGTTTAGAGTAGAAGTTTGTTACTCATCATGTAGATTAGAATCAATTCATACTCAACATGTGATAGTGTTTAATCAAGTCCATCCTGTCAGCTCTTGATCGATCAGAGAAAGGGATTTCTTTTACACTTAGAATAAACATTAGTCAACTTTAAAGCTTTGTTCAAGTCTTCTTTCTTGCATCTCTTTTCTTATCGTACTACCCCCTAGCCTTCACGATGTGATTGGCCCAAACAACGCAACAATAATTCTGGATACAGATGGATGCCCATTCAGTCCAGCTTGGACTGCTAAATTAATAGTGTGGCCAAGGCACGGCAACATGGTGGAGGAGCGGGCTCGGAAGCAAACAACGCAACATGGTGGAGGAGCGGACTCGGAAGCAAACAACGCAACATGGTGGAGGAGCGGGCTCGGAAGCAAACAACGCAACATGGTGGAGGAGCGAAAGTGAACAAAATAATATTTTTGAGGATCAGAGTTGTAAAACAACGTCGGAAACTCAGTTACAACGCAACTTTATGGTTCTAAATATTTTGGAGGAACGCAGCACTGTGCAACAGTACAACAACACAAAATGGTTTTGACTACACCATCCTGGCGTATGCAGCAATAGAAACCTTTAACTGCCCAGTTTTGGCCACCCGCCCAAATTTGACACTCATCTGGCCTTCTTTTACCTTAAACTTAAAGATTCTTCTTGACCTTTCGGCACCGCAACGCTCATCTGGATTTCTTTAAACCTAGACGTTCTTCTTGTGATATTGGAACTACAACTCTTCTCCGGCTCACTTTAGACTTCGACGTTCATCTCGTTCAATTGGAATCACAACGCAGCGATCACATCGTATTTTTTTCATTCTCCATGGCCTAGAACCGCTCCTACTTTTAAGTGACAACAACCGCCTTGACGCCATGTTTACGCTAAAGTCGACAACCAGCACCAGCTCTTTCCGAGGAACTTCGGTTCATCTTAATTTTGACCGTCCTGCTTGGTAGACGCGATATAACTTAAGCAATCTTCGTCCATGTTTCGTTTCTCATTTGTGCCACTCAGCCAGCCTTAGTTTCTTCGCGCTTCAGATGTCAGCCCGAAGTACAAGAAGACGTCACCAATCGAGTTATAAAATTTATGGTGAGTTGTGAGGCATATTTTACCCCGGGTGGTCCCCTTCCCCCATGTAATTAAACTTAATCGTGCTTCATCTTTTCCAATCTGACTTGGCTTTTTTATTTTACCCTTACATTGCGTAATGTAAATTTAATTGTGTTATGTTTAAACTTTAATAAGTGTCCAATATTTTGCTTTCACACATTATCTAGGAAAGCATGAATTGTTCATGCAGTTTTTTCCTAAAATTGCGCTACCTCAGTAGTTCATGTCAATGAAGGCCATACACAAATCAATGATCTTTCGGTAGCAGTATGTCTGTAGATTTCACTTTCTAGTCTTATATATTGTACGAGGTATTTCATGCTGGTTATCACATACCAGTAGGAAGAGTCACTTTACTATGCGAATTTCTGAAATAAACGGATCGGTAAATGTTCACCGTGTCAGTTACTTAATTGTGATGTGAACTAATTGTAGACCCAATCATGTGCGTATATTTTTTTTCGTTTGTGGCAAGAGTAGCCAAATATATAGAGGAAGTTCTTACGCATTTGCGGTATTTTTCAACTTTCATGGGAATTAGCCAGCCCAAAAAGTTTCAGGAGCTGTCCTCGACAAGTTAACCAAATTTTGCTCTCGGTAATTACGACCTTGCTCATGAAATGCAGGTACGAGACAGCACATAGTTGGTTTAATTTAAAGTTTGTCCTGTCCGTGTGTAGTAGGGGCGCAACCATTTAGTTTTTATTGAGTGTGTTTACAGAGAGTTCACAGTGGAAATGGGGTTGTCAAAGTTTTGCCACTGTAAGGAGTTGCGTCATCGTCCAGATACTTTTATATAATTGGGTCTTCAGTACTCCGAATTTCGATATTTGCATATGAGCAATATAAACGTGTGAGATTGCATCAAATTTCAACGTGAAATACATATTGCATACTGTAAAAGTATGACTGTAATTTTGAAGGAATATGTGAATGTGACTCTTAATTTTAGAGACAAATTTTAGTAAACTCGTACAATGTAGTTCGGAAAAGGAATGATTCAGTGTCATTGATAATCTCTGAAATTTCAGTAACAAATATTTAGACTTACTTGTAGCTAGCCATTCATAATCTTAACATCACAATGGCCACCGTAATGATCAAGCGTATACTTCGTGGTGTAGCTTTTTCCCGCAGATTATTTACAATAGTGTTTCACTTTTTTCTGACCATCAAAATAACGAACAGTATTTCACATTTTCGCAGCTGTGCTTTGAAAAAAAAAAAAATACTGTTAGTGCTTTATTTTGACCAATTTGGAACACAAACTTTGCAGTTTCCCTTACCAGGCAACTGTACTGATTAATATAGCCTGTCCTCCCATCACTTGTTTATCCCAACTTTCAAGGCCCTCCTTTTAAGCAGTTTTTTCTCGAGTCAATGCATTAGTACTGTATCTGCTCACTTGTTCCCCTCACAGGTAAGCATAGGTATCAATTGAGGCACCTTTTTTCAAATTTTTCGACCCTTTCAATCACAATTTAATGCAGGTCTATTCTAATGTATAGGCCTAATAGTTTCAACAGTGGTTATTTGGCGGTGCATAATTACAGAGATTAATGTCTCTATTTCATTTTATATAAACGTTGCATTACTTACGAATTTGTTGCATCTTTCCTGCATTATAATTTCGTTGTTTTGAGCTTTTCATCATTTAAACAATGATCGAGTGCCAAACCTTTCGTAAAGGTCAAAGTGTTCTGATTCAAGTGATTTGTATTTTATGCCGACGCTTACGTTCTATAACCAGTATATTATAGGGCGATTCGAAGTTAATTGTCACCATAGGTCAGCAAACTTTCGTTGTGACCTTAATGTGTCAAAGTGAATTGAGAGTTGCATACTGTTTTATTGTCTTTGGTTGAACTTTGTGTAAAATTGTTGGAGTGAGTATACACTCCCTAACAGTGAAGATTACGCTTAAAATTTTGAAACCAAAATGTTGACATAACTGGAATGTGTTTGTTACTAAAGTTTAAAAGGTCGTGAATTGCTTTAAAAGTATTTTTGCAGTAAACTGTATTCGGTTCAATTTATAATTCGTAGGAGGAATCTTCTGGACCATTCCTTCCAGATATTGCGATTCCGGGTGTATTCCTCCTAGGTTGTCCGTATTCAGTATTAAACTGTTATGACCTGATAGCACATGAAATTGTACCTACTTCGTATTTATACCATGTATTCAATGATTTAAGTAATTTTCATTATTTTCTTGTGCATGCTATGATCAAGTTATTTTATTATTTTTTGCTCGTTTCTACTGGGTTTCTCCCCACAGGTCTCTGACCTAGTCCAAACCCCTCCCACCTTTCTTTTGCCTCACAGCGCACTATTGTTTTGTTGCATGGTAAATGAAATGTTATCATAATGATATTTTAAATGAAACATGATTGACGTTTTTTCACTTATTGCTTATTTCAACAGGTAAATTTTTCAAACTATGTTTTAAAAATTTGAAATTGCGAGGGATGTCAAATAATAAGGCTAATCGCCATGCACTTAAATACCCCCCTTGACATTGTACTTCAGGAAGTTTACCTTGGGAATTCAAGCAGACAGGTTCTGACAGCTCAGCCCCATTATGTGGACGTTCCCACACAATAAATTCGATGTCCTGTCAGATTCTTGACACTTATAGTTTCGATGAAGTCCATCCAGTGACATAGCCAGTGTCTTCCCCAAATACAGAAATAGAGGTCGCCAGTCAGCGTCCTACTTCTTGCAAACTTTTCTCATTGGTCATTTGTTAGGCATGTGCATGTCTTAGTCCAATCAGGATTCCCCATCCCATAGTTTGCAGACAACTCTGTCTGGAAACCACCTTAGCACTTTTAGGTAACTCCCTTCCTGGAGAGAGTTGGAAATAGACAGCCAAACAGAAAGGATCAACTCAAGAAACACGCACAGCTCCGCGGCCTTTGCCGCTGGGCCAAGCCTGCTGGACTTTACCAGCTCTTCTTACTTTCTTCGAATTTTCCTTTAACCTTGGAGTAGTTTATAGGAATCAGTTTTTACATTTAAAGAAAGGACCAACTTAAGTTTTGAGACAGAAGTTCGTTTCTCACCGTTTAGAGTAGAAGTTTGTTACTCATCATGTAGATTAGAATCAATTCATACTCAACATGTGATAGTGTTTAATCAAGTCCATCCTGTCAGCTCTTGATCGATCAGAGAAAGGGATTTCTTTTACACTTAGAATAAACATTAGTCAACTTTAAAGCTTTGTTCAAGTCTTCTTTCTTGCATCTCTTTTCTTATCGTACTACCCCCTAGCCTTCACGATGTGATTGGCCCAAACAACGCAACAATAATTCTGGATACAGATGGATGCCCATTCAGTCCAGCTTGGACTGCTAAATTAATAGTGTGGCCAAGGCACGGCAACATGGTGGAGGAGCGGGCTCGGAAGCAAACAACGCAACATGGTGGAGGAGCGGACTCGGAAGCAAACAACGCAACATGGTGGAGGAGCGGGCTCGGAAGCAAACAACGCAACATGGTGGAGGAGCGAAAGTGAACAAAATAATATTTTTGAGGATCAGAGTTGTAAAACAACGTCGGAAACTCAGTTACAACGCAACTTTATGGTTCTAAATATTTTGGAGGAACGCAGCACTGTGCAACAGTACAACAACACAAAATGGTTTTGACTACACCATCCTGGCGTATGCAGCAATAGAAACCTTTAACTGCCCAGTTTTGGCCACCCGCCCAAATTTGACACTCATCTGGCCTTCTTTTACCTTAAACTTAAAGATTCTTCTTGACCTTTCGGCACCGCAACGCTCATCTGGATTTCTTTAAACCTAGACGTTCTTCTTGTGATATTGGAACTACAACTCTTCTCCGGCTCACTTTAGACTTCGACGTTCATCTCGTTCAATTGGAATCACAACGCAGCGATCACATCGTATTTTTTTCATTCTCCATGGCCTAGAACCGCTCCTACTTTTAAGTGACAACAACCGCCTTGACGCCATGTTTACGCTAAAGTCGACAACCAGCACCAGCTCTTTCCGAGGAACTTCGGTTCATCTTAATTTTGACCGTCCTGCTTGGTAGACGCGATATAACTTAAGCAATCTTCGTCCATGTTTCGTTTCTCATTTGTGCCACTCAGCCAGCCTTAGTTTCTTCGCGCTTCAGATGCCAGTCCGAAGTACAAGAAGACGTCACCAATCGAGTTATAAAATTTATGGTGAGTTGTGAGGCATATTTTACCCCGGGTGGTCCCCTTCCACCCACATAATTAAACTTGATCGTGATTCACCTTTTCCAATCTGACTTGGCTTTTTTATTTTACCCTTACATTGCGTAATGTAAATTTAATTGTGTTATGTTTGAACTTTAATAAGTGTCCAATATTTTGCTTTCACACATTATCTAGGAAAGTATGAATTGTTCATGCAGTTTTTTCCCAAAATTGCGCTACCTCAGTCGTTCATGTTAATGAAGGCCAAACACAAATCAATGATCTTTCGGTAGCAGTATGTCTGTAGATTTCACTTTCTAGTCTTATATATTGTACGAGGTATTTCATGCTGGTTATCACATACCAGTAGGAAGAGTCACTTTACTATGCGAATTTCTGAAATAAACGGATCGGTAAATGTTCACCGTGTCAGTTACTTAATTGTGATGTGAACTAATTGTAGACCCAATCATGTGCGTATATTTTTTTTCGTTTGTGGCAAGAGTAGCCAAATATATAGAGGAAGTTCTTACGCATTTGCGGTATTTTTCAACTTTCATGGGAATTAGCCAGCCCAAAAAGTTTCAGGAGCTGTCCTCGACAAGTTAACCAAATTTTGCTCTCGGTAATTACGACCTTGCTCATGAAATGCAGGTACGAGACAGCACATAGTTGGTTTAATTTAAAGTTTGTCCTGTCCGTGTGTAGTAGGGGCGCAACCATTTAGTTTTTTTTATTGAGTGTGTTTACAGAGAGTTCACAGCGGAAATGGGGTTGTCAAAGTTTTGCCACTGTAAGGAGTTGCGTCATCGTCCAGATACTTTTATATAATTGGGTCTTCAGTACTCCGAATTTCGATATTTGCATATGAGCAATATAAACGTGTGAGATTGCATCAAATTTCAACGTGAAATACATATTGCATACTGTAAAAGTATGACTGTAATTTTGAAGGAATATGTGAATGTGACTCTTAATTTTAGAGACAAATTTTAGTAAACTCGTACAATGTAGTTCGGAAAAGGAATGATTCAGTGTCATTGATAATCTCTGAAATTTCAGTAACAAATATTTAGACTTACTTGTAGCTAGCCATTCATAATCTTAACATCACAATGGCCACCGTAATGATCAAGCGTATACTTCGTGGTGTAGCTTTTTCCCGCAGATTATTTACAATAGTGTTTCACTTTTTTCTGACCATCAAAATAACGAACAGTATTTCACATTTTCGCAGCTGTGCTTTGAAAAAAAAAAAAATACTGTTAGTGCTTTATTTTGACCAATTTGGAACACAAACTTTGCAGTTTCCCTTACCAGGCAACTGTACTGATTAATATAGCCTGTCCTCCCATCACTTGTTTATCCCAACTTTCAAGGCCCTCCTTTTAAGCAGTTTTTTCTCGAGTCAATGCATTAGTACTGTATCTGCTCACTTGTTCCCCTCACAGGTAAGCATAGGTATCAATTGAGGCACCTTTTTCAAATTTTTCGACCCTTTCAATCACAATTTAATGCAGGTCTATTCTAATGTATAGGCCTAATAGTTTCAACAGTGGTTATTTGGCGGTGCATAATTACAGAGATTAATGTCTCTATTTCATTTTATATAAACGTTGCATTACTTACGAATTTGTTGCATCTTTCCTGCATTATAATTTCGTTGTTTTGAGCTTTTCATCATTTAAACAATGATCGAGTGCCAAACCTTTCGTAAAGGTCAAAGTGTTCTGATTCAAGTGATTTGTATTTTATGCCGACGCTTACGTTCTATAACCAGTATATTATAGGGCGATTCGAAGTTAATTGTCACCATAGGTCAGCAAACTTTCGTTGTGACCTTAATGTGTCAAAGTGAATTGAGAGTTGCATACTGTTTTATTGTCTTTGGTTGAACTTTGTGTAAAATTGTTGGAGTGAGTATACACTCCCTAACAGTGAAGATTACGCTTAAAATTTTGAAACCAAAATGTTGACATAACTGGAATGTGTTTGTTACTAAAGTTTAAAAGGTCGTGAATTGCTTTAAAAGTATTTTTTGCAGTAAACTGTATTCGGTTCAATTTATAATTCGTAGGAGGAATCTTCTGGACCATTCCTTCCAGATATTGCGATTCCGGGTGTATTCCTCCTAGGTTGTCCGTATTCAGTATTAAACTGTTATGACCTGATAGCACATGAAATTGTACCTACTTCGTATTTATACCATGTATTCAATGATTTAAGTAATTTTCATTATTTTCTTGTGCATGCTATGATCAAGTTATTTTATTATTTTTTGCTCGTTTCTACTGGGTTTCTCCCCACAGGTCTCTGACCTAGTCCAAACCCCTCCCACCTTTCTTTTGCCTCACAGCGCACTATTGTTTTGTTGCATGGTAAATGAAATGTTATCATAATGATATTTTAAATGAAACATGATTGACGTTTTTTCACTTATTGCTTATTTCAACAGGTAAATTTTTCAAACTATGTTTTAAAAATTTGAAATTGCGAGGGGGATGTCAAATAATAAGGCTAATCGCCATGCACTTAAATACCCCCCTTGACATTGTACTTCAGGAAGTTTACCTTGGGAATTCAAGCAGACAGGTTCTGACAGCTCAGCCCCATTATGTGGACGTTCCCACACAATAAATTCGATGTCCTGTCAGATTCTTGACACTTATAGTTTCGATGAAGTCCATCCAGTGACATAGCCAGTGTCTTCCCCAAATACAGAAATAGAGGTCGCCAGTCAGCGTCCTACTTCTTGCAAACTTTTCTCATTGGTCATTTGTTAGGCATGTGCATGTCTTAGTCCAATCAGGATTCCCCATCCCATAGTTTGCAGACAACTCTGTCTGGAAACCACCTTAGCACTTTTAGGTAACTCCCTTCCTGGAGAGAGTTGGAAATAGACAGCCAAACAGAAAGGATCAACTCAAGAAACACGCACAGCTCCGCGGCCTTTGCCGCTGGGCCAAGCCTGCTGGACTTTACCAGCTCTTCTTACTTTCTTCGAATTTTCCTTTAACCTTGGAGTAGTTTATAGGAATCAGTTTTTACATTTAAAGAAAGGACCAACTTAAGTTTTGAGACAGAAGTTCGTTTCTCACCGTTTAGAGTAGAAGTTTGTTACTCATCATGTAGATTAGAATCAATTCATACTCAACATGTGATAGTGTTTAATCAAGTCCATCCTGTCAGCTCTTGATCGATCAGAGAAAGGGATTTCTTTTACACTTAGAATAAACATTAGTCAACTTTAAAGCTTTGTTCAAGTCTTCTTTCTTGCATCTCTTTTCTTATCGTACTACCCCCTAGCCTTCACGATGTGATTGGCCCAAACAACGCAACAATAATTCTGGATACAGATGGATGCCCATTCAGTCCAGCTTGGACTGCTAAATTAATAGTGTGGCCAAGGCACGGCAACATGGTGGAGGAGCGGGCTCGGAAGCAAACAACGCAACATGGTGGAGGAGCGGACTCGGAAGCAAACAACGCAACATGGTGGAGGAGCGGGCTCGGAAGCAAACAACGCAACATGGTGGAGGAGCGAAAGTGAACAAAATAATATTTTTGAGGATCAGAGTTGTAAAACAACGTCGGAAACTCAGTTACAACGCAACTTTATGGTTCTAAATATTTTGGAGGAACGCAGCACTGTGCAACAGTACAACAACACAAAATGGTTTTGACTACACCATCCTGGCGTATGCAGCAATAGAAACCTTTAACTGCCCAGTTTTGGCCACCCGCCCAAATTTGACACTCATCTGGCCTTCTTTTACCTTAAACTTAAAGATTCTTCTTGACCTTTCGGCACCGCAACGCTCATCTGGATTTCTTTAAACCTAGACGTTCTTCTTGTGATATTGGAACTACAACTCTTCTCCGGCTCACTTTAGACTTCGACGTTCATCTCGTTCAATTGGAATCACAACGCAGCGATCACATCGTATTTTTTTCATTCTCCATGGCCTAGAACCGCTCCTACTTTTAAGTGACAACAACCGCCTTGACGCCATGTTTACGCTAAAGTCGACAACCAGCACCAGCTCTTTCCGAGGAACTTCGGTTCGTCTTAATTTTGACCGTCCTGCTTGGTAGACGCGATATAACTTAAGCAATCTTCATCCATGTTTCGTTTCTCATTTGTGCCACCCAGCCAACCTTAGTTTCTTCGCGCTTCAGATGCCAGCCCAAAGTACAAGAAGACGTCACCAATCGAGTTATAAAATTTATGGTGAGTTGTGAGGCATATTTTACCCCGGGTGGTCCCCTTCCCCCCACATAATTAAACTTGATCGTGCTTCACCTTTTCCAATCTGACTTGGCTTTTTTATTTTACCCTTACATTGCGTAATGTAAATTTAATTGTGTTATGTTTGAACTTTAATAAGTGTCCAATATTTTGCTTTCACACATTATCTAGGAAAGTATGAATTGTTCATGCAGTTTTTTTCCCAAAATTGCTCTACCTCAGTCGTTCATGTTAATGAAGTCCAAACACAAATCAATGATCTTTCGGTAGCAGTAAGTCTGCAGATTTCACTTTCTAGGCTTATTTATTGTACGAAGTATTTCATGCTGGTTATCACATACCAGTAGGAAGAGTCACTTTACTATGCGAATTTCTGAAATAAACGGATCGGTAAATGTTCACCGTGTCAGTTACTTAATTGTGATGTGAACTAATTGTAGACCCAATCATGTGCGTATATTTTTTTTCGTTTGTGGCAAGAGTAGCCAAATATATAGAGGAAGTTCTTACGCATTTGCGGTATTTTTCAACTTTCATGGGAATTAGCCAGCCCAAAAAGTTTCAGGAGCTGTCCTCGACAAGTTAACCAAATTTTGCTCTCGGTAATTACGACCTTGCTCATGAAATGCAGGTACGAGACAGCACATAGTTGGTTTAATTTAAAGTTTGTCCTGTCCGTGTGTAGTAGGGGCGCAACCATTTAGTTTTTTTTATTGAGTGTGTTTACAGAGAGTTCACAGTGGAAATGGGGTTGTCAAAGTTTTGCCACTGTAAGGAGTTGCGTCATCGTCCAGATACTTTTATATAATTGGGTCTTCAGTACTCCGAATTTCGATATTTGCATATGAGCAATATAAACGTGTGAGATTGCATCAAATTTCAACGTGAAATACATATTGCATACTGTAAAAGTATGACTGTAATTTTGAAGGAATATGTGAATGTGACTCTTAATTTTAGAGACAAATTTTAGTAAACTCGTACAATGTAGTTCGGAAAAGGAATGATTCAGTGTCATTGATAATCTCTGAAATTTCAGTAACAAATATTTAGACTTACTTGTAGCTAGCCATTCATAATCTTAACATCACAATGGCCACCGTAATGATCAAGCGTATACTTCGTGGTGTAGCTTTTTCCCGCAGATTATTTACAATAGTGTTTCACTTTTTTCTGACCATCAAAATAACGAACAGTATTTCACATTTTCGCAGCTGTGCTTTGAAAAAAAAAAAATACTGTTAGTGCTTTATTTTGACCAATTTGGAACACAAACTTTGCAGTTTCCCTTACCAGGCAACTGTACTGATTAATATAGCCTGTCCTCCCATCACTTGTTTATCCCAACTTTCAAGGCCCTCCTTTTAAGCAGTTTTTTCTCGAGACAATGCATTAGTACTGTATCTGCTCACTTGTTCCCCTCACAGGTAAGCATAGGTATCAATTGAGGCACCTTTTTCAAATTTTTCGACCCTTTCAATCACAATTTAATGCAGGTCTATTCTAATGTATAGGCCTAATAGTTTCAACAATGGTTATTTGGCGGTGCATAATTACAGAGATTAATGTCTCTATTTCATTTTATATAAACGTTGCATTACTTACGAATTTGTTGCATCTTTCCTGCATTATAATTTCGTTGTTTTGAGCTTTTCATCATTTAAACAATGATCGAGTGCCAAACCTTTCGTAAAGGTCAAAGTGTTCTGATTCAAGTGATTTGTATTTTATGCCGACGCTTACGTTCTATAACCAGTATATTATAGGGCGATTCGAAGTTAATTGTCACCATAGGTCAGCAAACTTTCGTTGTGACCTTAATGTGTCAAAGTGAATTGAGAGTTGCATACTGTTTTATTGTCTTTGGTTGAACTTTGTGTAAAATTGTTGGAGTGAGTATACACTCCCTAACAGTGAAGATTACGCTTAAAATTTTGAAACCAAAATGTTGACATAACTGGAATGTGTTTGTTACTAAAGTTTAAAAGGTCGTGAATTGCTTTAAAAGTATTTTTGCAGTAAACTGTATTCGGTTCAATTTATAATTCGTAGGAGGAATCTTCTGGACCATTCCTTCCAGATATTGCGATTCCGGGTGTATTCCTCCTAGGTTGTCCGTATTCAGTATTAAACTGTTATGACCTGATAGCACATGAAATTGTACCTACTTCGTATTTATACCATGTATTCAATGATTTAAGTAATTTTCATTATTTTCTTGTGCATGCTATGATCAAGTTATTTTATTATTTTTTGCTCGTTTCTACTGGGTTTCTCCCCACAGGTCTCTGACCTAGTCCAAACCCCTCCCACCTTTCTTTTGCCTCACAGCGCACTATTGTTTTGTTGCATGGTAAATGAAATGTTATCATAATGATATTTTAAATGAAACATGATTGACGTTTTTCACTTATTGCTTATTTCAACAGGTAAATTTTTCAAACTATGTTTTAAAAATTTGAAATTACGAGGGGATGTCAAATAATAAGGCTAATCGCCATGCACTTAAATACCCCCCTTGACATTGTACTTCAGGAAGTTTACCTTGGGAATTCAAGCAGACAGGTTCTGACAGCTCAGCCCCATTATGTGGACGTTCCCACACAATAAATTCGATGTCCTGTCAGATTCTTGACACTTATAGTTTCGATGAAGTCCATCCAGTGACATAGCCAGTGTCTTCCCCAAATACAGAAATAGAGGTCGCCAGTCAGCGTCCTACTTCTTGCAAACTTTTCTCATTGGTCATTTGTTAGGCATGTGCATGTCTTAGTCCAATCAGGATTCCCCATCCCATAGTTTGCAGACAACTCTGTCTGGAAACCACCTTAGCACTTTTAGGTAACTCCCTTCCTGGAGAGAGTTGGAAATAGACAGCCAAACAGAAAGGATCAACTCAAGAAACACGCACAGCTCCGCGGCCTTTGCCGCTGGGCCAAGCCTGCTGGACTTTACCAGCTCTTCTTACTTTCTTCGAATTTTCCTTTAACCTTGGAGTAGTTTATAGGAATCAGTTTTTACATTTAAAGAAAGGACCAACTTAAGTTTTGAGACAGAAGTTCGTTTCTCACCGTTTAGAGTAGAAGTTTGTTACTCATCATGTAGATTAGAATCAATTCATACTCAACATGTGATAGTGTTTAATCAAGTCTATCCTGTCAGCTCTTGATCGATCAGAGAAAGGGATTTCTTTTACACTTAGAATAAACATTAGTCAACTTTAAAGCTTTGTTCAAGTCTTCTTTCTTGCATCTCTTTTCTTATCGTACTACCCCCTAGCCTTCACGATGTGATTGGCCCAAACAACGCAACAATAATTCTGGATACAGATGGATGCCCATTCAGTCCAGCTTGGACTGCTAAATTAATAGTGTGGCCAAGGCACGGCATATGATCAACTCCAATATCACGGACTGCATTAATCATATTACTTGCATTGTCACTAACTATTGCAGAAACACGTCTCCACTTATCTTTCTCTGTCACAATGCCCCATTCTCCAAGACAGTCGCCTAACTGCTTGGATATGTTTTCAGCAGTGTGGTTTTCAGGGACGGTTTGGTATACAAAATTCTGCTCTGAAATTGCCAGGAACTGTCAATGAAATGGGCTGTTCCCCCCCCCCCCCCCAAGATATGAATCTTGATGAAGGCTTGGCCATATGTCGGTGGTGATAGCCAAGTCCCCACTTTCCTGTAGAAGATTTGAAAGTCTTTCTTTGGCAAGGGTGTATTGGGCTTGTAGTCGATTTGATATGTATGTTCGTCCAGGTACCTCATAAAGGGGTTCTGCTTCGTGAATTAACTGTCGAAAACCATTACCCTCGACAGTACTTATTCGGGCGAAGATCCATGGTGACAAAATTGCATATAGCATCAGTAAGTCTCTTAGCTCTTGGAGAGTCAAATGCAAGGGGTGTTTGATCAGATTTTTGTTTAAAAAAGTTGTCAATTGACTGCCTTGGTTTCACTAATGTGGAACTTAATCCACTTGCCTTGTATTTTGAACACCTGTTCAAGCGCAAATTTAAATTCGTAGCGTTCCCACTGTAAGGTACAGTAGCATCACACAATTTGCAAATAACTTTTTTGTGACAGTTTGGAGCTACAGATTTTCCATCCACTGATACAAATCCATAATATTTCCACACACCACTCTTTGCATTTTCCTTTTTAATCAGTTTCCACCCTTCTGGCCTGTCACACATTTTGACTGTCCAATTACTTCAGTACTTCTGACTATAATGCATCCACATACTAAATATGAAATCTATCGAGGCTTCCTATCTTGAGATATCGTGTTAACATGCAAAGTGTCACAAACACACACACACATACAAACACAACACATACCTGTATTCAATGCCTTACGGGGTACACAGAACTGTTCCCCGTAAGGAAATGGTCGGAATTCCCCTTTAGCCTTTAAAGCTATGCAGCACATGAATGCTGCGAGCGAGGGCAGGGTCTTGCATATCACGTGACAAAGCTCATTGCAGTGTTCGAATTTTCGGGTAGCTACGCCAGTTACGAGCTCGGTGTGAGCGAGGAAAGACATGCAAGGCTTGAGCTCTCGTGAGCGGCCTGTACCCGGCAAGGTATCGTTTACAGGCTCGCACACACATACATACATACATACACAGGCACGCCATCATGAATGCATTGGTTTCTCCTACCATCGAAACCAAAAAATCACCTGCTGTTTGCTCAATTTCTTTTATTTTCTAAAGGAGCACAAAGACATAGGAAACAATGCAGTGAGTACTAATATTTACACCTTACCAAGTGTTTTGAATGGCTGTCAGTTGACCACTAAATACATCAGGATTCCAGCATGTTAAAGTCTACAAAGTTCCATACCATATCAAGCGATGCTGCCACCTTAATCTTACCCATGACATGATGCTACAAACATTATCATAACCATGGCATTAGGCATCATTTCACAAAAATTCACTAAACTTGGATGCTGCCAACTTTTTTCTTGCCTATGACATGAGACATCATTACAATATCATCAGGCTACCACTATTATCTTACCCATGACATGAGGTATCATCACACTACCATTGGATACTGTCAACATTATCTTACCATGGCATGAGGCATGATTACAATACCATCTGATACTACCACCATTATCTTACCCATTGCATGAGGCATTATTACACTAAAATTGGGTGCTGCCACCACTATCTTACCCATGACATGAAACATCATCACACTACCATTGGATGCTGCCACCATTATCTTACCCATGACATGAGGTATCATCACACTACCATTGGATACTGCCACCATTATCTCACCATGGCATGAGGCATGATCACAATACCACATGATACTACCACCAATATCTTACCCACTGCAAGAGGCATTACACTAAAATTGGGTGCTGCCACCACTATCTTACCCATGACATGAGACATCATCACACTACCACCGGATGCTGCCACCATCTGCTGCGCTTGTGGATGCATAGCTGCGGCTGCAGCAGTGGCAGCTGCATGGTTGGTGCCTTGTAGTTGGTACTGCATTTGTGGGGGGGGGGGAGGGGCTGAGAATGAAAGACACCATACAAAATTAAGCTATATTATAGTTTGACATAGGATTTTTCTTCAACATTAGGTTGTAATCTGCTTAAAATATGTTTTGCCTAGTCATCCCTGTGACAAACTACAATCTCATTGTAGCAACAAGAACCTACCACTCTTAAGTGAAAATGTCAGTCATTAGGCATTGCAAACTTTACAGATAGCAATCAACATTAATTAGCATCCAATACAACTGATACCAAATACTACTTCCTTCTTTACCCACTAATCTTTAATACCGATGATGTAAACTTATCTTTATACTTGCTCCTCAGTTTGGTATGTGTACACCATACTTCATGAAAAATGGAAATATTGAGGTCAAGGGCATATCCAGGGCTGTCACATTTTGTCTCTCTTTCTACTCTTATCTTAAGATTGTTTCGGGTTTTTTCTTTCTTTTTTCAAAGGGCAAGGTAAGTATACGCAATTTTTGCTTCTCTTTGGCTCCCTTCATTCCTAGGGCTAAACCTATTAGCACCCTGTAATGATTAAAACTTCCGATAATATTTTGTACATATCTGTATGTTGTTAGCAGTTGTTTGAGAACTCTGAGATGAAAATCCATATTGGATAAACATTGAATACCTATCTATGGGGATTAGATAAGAAACTGTGACTCCAGCAAAATGATTACCTTCATCAAATGATTCATGACAGGTTGTGGAACCATCTTCATACCCCCTTGTTGCACCCCTTGACCACCAGAGGCAACTGTTATGATGGGCACCTGAGATATATTCAAAGGAGACACCAAAGGTTGGCCATTTGCTGCTAGAGCTGGAGAAAATTGTTGGAAATCCATGGGAGGAACATTTGATACACCTGAAAAGACATATTTCACAATTAATATTTGAAAACAGTAAAAATAACAAGGAAAATATGAGGCAAAAAGAAAATACACCAGCCAGCTGGTCTTACACAAGAGAACAAATATTACTGACTTTGACAGCAACATGAAAAAGAGCTAAACTACAGTTACAGAAACTACATCTTTCGGTGGGTGTGGGGGCATAATAACTTCTCTCTGGACATTACAACTTCTTTCTCAGGCATTATCACTTTTCCCAGGAACATTCTTACTTCTTGCTGGGGCATTCTTACTTATTGCTGGGGCATTCTAACTTCTCACTGGGGCATTTTAACTTCTCTCTGAGCATTCTAACGTCACCCTGGGACATTCAAACTTCTCTCTATGGCATTCTAACTTCTGTCTGTGACATTTAAATTTCTCCATGAGGTATTATAACTTCTCTCTGGGCATTCTAACTTCTCTCTAGGGCATTCTAACTAATCTGTCTGGGACATTCTTATCACTTCTTTCTTATGTTGTCACATGGGTGAAAAAGTTGGGAAGCTTAGAAGCTCCTCCAAGGAAACTTTGGATATCTGGAGGAAAAGTTTGACACCTGAAGGAAAATGTGTTTTTTTGTTCATACTTAAATAAAAGAGAGATTGAAGAAAGTTTGTTACCTTCCTTTTCAGGAAGCACAAACCTTTTTCCAGGAATGACCTGTCCTAAAAGTATTTACAGTTTAACATAATAAGATAATAAGACTGTATCAGTTCAAATATATTAAGGGACCAAATCAAAATTATTTATGCGTGCTCGTACGCTTCTTAAAGCCAGTGAACGCCCAAAAAATAAAATAATCCGAACCTGTGCCAAAACTCCCCGTGCTTACACACAAACAGCTTAAGGAAGTTCCAGCAACCTGCTATAATCCCATGCCTAGCAAATTGATTCAGCACGGTATCCTTTGTATTTGGCTTAACTAGGGCTGCCACGATAACCATTTTTCATTTATCGATGTCACCAGCATTTCCGTCACGATATCGCGATATCGCACATTAGTCTTACCGTTTTCCATCAGCTGCTAATAATTATATACAGCGCCCGTATCAAGGACATACATACTCAGTTTACATAAACCAAGCCAATAAAATTCATTGAGAAGCTCAAAGTTTCATCAGAAATACATATATTTTTTGAACTTTGCTTTTGAAAATAAGTACAGTTATCAAAGTGAGAAAAACCTCTCTGCACGTTGTTTGCCTCCACCTACAACAAAATAAAATAGCCCACCTTCGTAACCAGCGTTAGCCTGGGCTACTGTTACGGGCTGAAATAAACTAAAAACATCGGTTCGATCCTACTAACTCTTTAACGTTACGCCAAACAAATGTCCTCACTTTTACTACAAAGTGTGACAGGGTGACAGAAAGTATTTGCCACCCCAAATTAACTAGAAATATCTTCAAACCTTACTAGGCTTATTTACAGAAAAATAAAATTAACAGGTCACAATGAAACACATAGGCCTAAACAAAATTGCGACGATGATTGACAACTTAACTCACCTCACTGGCATACTGCACAGTGCATAGTTACTGTATTGCATAGCCTACAACGGTTACTGTATGATGTGCTGCACACAATCACATATTTATTACTGTAAAACATGGCGGATTTGATCATTGGTTCACGTAGAGATTTGCGTAGTAATACAGCAAACCGAGTAATGTGATGAGGTCAATGTTTTCTATTGCCAGTTAATTTTCTTGCACTATTAATGGTAAATGTGAGTACTCTGCAGGACAAGAGTCCAAATTGAAGAGTTAAGATACATTCTGTTCACACATGCGAGATAAGCTACAAAATCCAGATACTCTCGCATTTATACACACGAGACACTCCCAACCTCTAACATGTGAAGCAGGCTATTCTTTGAGAGTTTTTGCAAGTACTGGGAGTTGTCTCACAAAACTTAATGTTCCTGCCTAGTTTGCTATTGATTAGAAAGTCTCCACTAGAAAAAAGTAACACAATGGCGGGAAATTTTCGCGGGAATATTTTTGGCGGTTTTTGCGACCTCGTAACTAATTGTGAATTAAAGACTTGTTTTCCATCGTCCCCCCACCAGTTAAGAATATCAGTTTCAATCTCAGCTGAATCTGACAA
Source organism: Holothuria scabra (assembly GCA_037179385.1). Lineage (NCBI taxonomy): Eukaryota > Metazoa > Echinodermata > Holothuroidea > Aspidochirotida > Holothuriidae > Holothuria > Holothuria scabra. Next base: position 25,035,350 of record CM074190.1, on the reverse strand, counting down.
GTACTTTGTGAGTTCTTTGCTAACTGTTCCTTGTTGCGACTCAGCGCTCCTTTTCACCAAGTCCCCAAACAAAGTTTCAAACTTGGATTTCTTTGGTGGCACTTCCTCTTCGTCTCTCTCAACAGTGATTTCAACCTCATCACGATCAGTGGTTTCGTCACTTGACTCCCCGGAGTTTTCTTAATCTTGTATGATCTGAAGACGAATGCCTGCCCTTTTGTCAACATTCAAAACAACATCTCGAAATCGTGGGTCCAGAAAAAGAGCCAGTTTAACAAGTTCCTTTGTTTTCCCAGTCTCATACCTGTTTTCAAAATTTTTTCTCCCATCACTTTTGAAGTGATGCACAACAGGGGTATTGGTTTCACACTCTCTCAAAATTTTTTTCCGAACTTGAAATACGAGGGGTGCAACAAGTGAAATAGTGCTGTATTTCTCGCCACTGAAAAGCATCATAGCGTCTGCAAGAGGCTTCAAACAGTCATGTAGAGCTCCCATTTGGTACCACTCCTCGGCTGATGGTAGTAATTGTCTCACATCAGACTTGTCATGATTTGATAAGAATTCAGTCAAACTACTTTTGAGCTGTATCAAACGTTCCAACATGTCATTTGTTGCAGTCCAACGGGTCAGCACATCTTGGACCAAGTTCAGGACGGTGCCTTCTCCTCTGGTCTCCTGCACATTTCGAAAAATGCTTGTATCCAAATGACTTCTTTTAAAGTGGGTTACCAGTGCTCTCCCCTTTGAAATAATTCTGGATACAGATGGATGCCCATTCAGTCCAGCTTGGACTGCTTAATTAATAGTGTGGCCAAGGCACGGCATATGATCAACTCCAATATCACGGACTGCATTAATCATATTACTTGCATTGTCACTAACTATTGCAGAAACACGTCTCCACTTATCTTTCTCTGTCACAATGCCCCATTCTCCAAGACAGTCGCCTAACTGCTTGGATATGTTTTCAGCAGTGTGGTTTTCAGGGACGGTTTGGTATACAAAATTCTGCTCTGAAATTGCCAGGAACTGTCAATGAAATGGGCTGTTCCCCCCCCCCCCCAAGATATGAATCTTGATGAAGGCTTGGCCATATGTCGGTGGTGATAGCCAAGTCCCCACTTTCCTGTAGAAGATTTGAAAGTCTTTCTTTGGCAAGGGTGTATTGGGCTTGTAGTCGATTTGATATGTATGTTCGTCCAGGTACCTCATAAAGGGGTTCTGCTTCGTGAATTAACTGTCGAAAACCATTACCCTCGACAGTACTTATTCGGGCGAAGATCCATGGTGACAAAATTGCATATAGCATCAGTAAGTCTCTTAGCTCTTGGAGAGTCAAATGCAAGGGGTGTTTGATCAGATTTTTGTTTAAAAAAGTTGTCAATTGACTGCCTTGGTTTCACTAATGTGGAACTTAATCCACTTGCCTTGTATTTTGAACACCTGTTCAAGCGCAAATTTAAATTCGTAGCGTTCCCACTGTAAGGTACAGTAGCATCACACAATTTGCAAATAACTTTTTTGTGACAGTTTGGAGCTACAGATTTTCCATCCACTGATACAAATCCATAATATTTCCACGCACCACTCTTTGCATTTTCCTTTTTAATCAGTTTCCACCCTTCTGGCCTGTCACACATTTTGACTGTCCAATTACTTCAGTATTTCACTAATTTCAGTAAGTAATCACAACACAAAATCAGCACAAACGTGGAGATACCGGGAATTTCCATGGAAGTTAGAAAGCAAAAAAAATCAACCAATCGCGAGGCAGAATCCGGAGGCACACTAGTAGTAACTTGCTGCAGGTTCCAGCTAGACTGTATACATATGTACACACTGCTTGCAGAACAGTGCACTGGGCTTGTTTTTGAGAGTGCTGACACTTTTGAAAGTAGTTCCGTCAAGGAAGCAAAACAGCTGTTTATTGCATGCAGCCACTACTGACTACATACCAAAAGTGAGGGGAGATTGATTATGCATGCATGTAGCAATATTGATTGTGCAGAACTCTTCACAAGTCTAGAACGTATGTGAGCTGTTACAGTATTCATTGTATGCATTTTGAAACAGCTTCCGATTTTATATCATGCTTTCTTGTGGTGGCTTAAGTGCAGTTTTTCATTTCTTGTGACATCATAAATTATGAACATTTTAGGTTATTGACTTAAGACAATAAAAAAAAAGAGATTTCACAGTGCTTAAGTCATTTATTTGATTTGTTGCGATATCACATCTTGACAAAACATTGGTCGATATCGTCGGGGCAAAATTGTATCGACGATATCGCGATATCGTGGCAGCCCTAGGCTTAACGGCGTTTCTTTACCTGCTCTGAACAGAAACAACCGATGTTTACATGCAGTAAAAAGAGCTAGATGCCACAAGGAAGATGATATATGCCACCATAGCAGAAGCCGCCATTACTGGAAATGCATGCCCTAAGTGTTAAAAGTAGATCAGGAACCATGCATGTTGATGCGGGGAGATCGTTAAAGTAGTAATATTACGTTTAACAGACACAAACGGGAATGCTTTGTACAGTATCAGTCAACTCGATTAATGATCAAAGTATTTTATTTTCAAGTACCGTATGGTTTCACTTTGGTCGCCCCTCACAACAGGTGAGAATACCGTCTGCATACTCTTCAACCCACAAGGGGCTGGAGATTTACAGATGTAAGCTACATCATTTATTTGCACGACCAGCCCGCCCATGATCTTATTATCGTTTTCCGAATCTACTACCAGAATCTTAAAAAACACTGCATGCAAAAGAATCACTCCATTAACGTCCTTCCCCTCGATAATGAGCTGGACTTATTTGTCAGTTTGGTGACTACCATTTTGGCCTGAGAATGAAGCGGGAACTTAAAAATTCATGCTTACATTTGAATGCTGTTTTTACTTTTGTTTTCTGAAGTTGAAATTTTCATTGCCTTGGCGGTCTGATTGATCAAGGTTCGCTACTTGAGCTTCCCTACTTCTCAATGTGTTAATACAGTAAGGTACCACAAGTGTTCAAATTTCTTGTGAACTGCTCTCTTGGTACGTTCATGAAAAATCAACCATCTGTCCGTTCTTGATAATGACACGAATGACACAAATTTTCTAATGCATGTCCTGGCCGAGATTTCACCCGCACATGTACCGTTAAAAATGTACGGTAATATACAGCAGTGACCATACACCTGTGAACGTTCGTCCGTTGCCTGTGCTTATGTTGGATGTGTGCAATGGAACAGTTACGTCACTCCGGCACCCTCCACTTTAGCAAATGGGGGATACAGAAAATATGGGGAAAATATTTTGCTCCCTTTGCCGTATATTTAGGAAACTTTGGGCGTGAAAATCTTGCAAATAGTTCAAATAGCAATAAAAAATTACGGGCAATATAAAGATTGGAATCATTATAGTGTTTAAGTTAGTGACAGGATGGAAGTAAGAGGAAAGACGATTTTTTTCATGCACACGGCGTGAAATACACCTTCGAAAGAATGTGTATGATCTAAAATCTGATGGAGTGAATTTTGCTTCAGAGAAAATTTCTCTCCCCAAAATACGAAGTTTTAGCGATTGATTTGAGACGAAAGAATATTTTTGTGGTTGAAATATGTGCATACATTATGTAGACATAACTGTTTTACTATAAAATAATTCTCTAGATCAGGAAATCATGTCATGTTTTAATTTTAGGGATACCTTGACAAGTATAAAATCTAGAAACATCGAGAGTTGATCCACGCGTTGTATATCCATTTGGGTATGTGTTTATATGGCAATGATAAGTATAAAATTTCTTACAGATGTTTCGGGACATTTCTGGACTTAAGTTTAGGACCTTTGTCGATCCACACGCACTGCTTGCAAATTATTTGAGCTGACTTTTGACGATCATTTATCAAAGGGATAGGCTAGGCCAGTGGTTGTTTTGGAAATGTTTTGCAAATGTTGCTCCTGTTAATGTTGTAACAGTTAATATTATGTCATTATAGAGGTGGGCTGTTTATGTTATAGCTGGAGCCAGTTGCGTGTGCAATAGGGGGGCCGGGGTCCATGGCCCCCCACCTGTGTATGTAGTCGGGGGAAACAACCCAGTCGGGGGGATTTACAAGGGAGCAATTCCCTTTGAATTGATCTCCACTTCCATATCAGTTGGGGGGGGGGGGATGGACATACTGGCCTACCCCACTTCAAAACACCTGCGCATGCCACTAATTGATATAGCAACACCATGGTCATCTGGGGTCTACCAAATGTTCCCGGATTCAATGTTCCCAAGTTTTGACGCTCCCTTTTTTTGCATTTCTCGATGAATTGCCGATGATTATAAGGTTAATTATTTCCGACTTTCCAGGAGTGCGGATGTTCCCAAAATTTGGGAACATTGAACCTTGGGAACAGCGAACATATTATGGACTTCATAATGAATCTGGTAAAAAGAAATACTGTGGAGGAAAAGATGTTTTAGTGCATAAATCTGCAAACATTCTTGAAAGTCCACACTGTAAACCCCCCCCCCCCCCCCCACCTTTCCAGCTGCAAGGTTTAATGATTTAACTACCCTGTTTGAGAGTTCGATTTATAGGGCCGAAAAATTGAGTCATCCCCATAAAGACAGCAGAATCATGATAATATTTTGCAATCTCACCATGTCACACTAAGATATATATGGAGAATTTTTGACAGCTTCTCGTAACACTAATATATATGGGATGATTTTGTAGATTTTCACCTTCTGCAGATTATCAACGGAGCTGCACTGGTGACCAAATATGTCTGCGAGTAATCTCCACGCACTCAATGCAGGTTGTGTCTAGTTTTCCCAATCTGGTTGTCTTTGACTTTTTGCGAGAGTGTGCTAGCCCATGCTGCCTATTGTACATGATGAAAAGCAGCGTGTCCACACGGCAACAGATTACTGCTCGGCCTGTTGGCAACTCTTGAACAATAGATCTATTCATGGTGTGCGGCAGCGGGTTTCACGGGTGCTGATTATCGGCGTGTTGCCACGGGAACAGTCCACACGCATATGAATCTCATTTGGTCCCTAAGTTGCTTACTATAAAGCTTTTTTTTTAATACACTGTTATAACAAATCATGAAACATGCAATGTTTGTTAAAAGAAGGGTTTAAGGTCACATCAAATATTTAGTCTAAGCTTTTAGGTGAATATTGCTGCATTTATATCTGGTGTGGTTCGCAAGGTATGAGCTATTAAAGTTGTCAAATTTTCAACATAGTGAACTTGAAGCAAGCTGTTTTTTCTTAAACTAAACCAATTTTCTCCTCAACATTCTCATGTTGTCAGAATATAAATGCATACATGGCATGAGATCTTTACAAACTTTGCATTCCCTACATTAAGGTCCTATCTTTAGTAACTGCAAGGTCAACACAGCAGTCTGAAAAAGCAAAGGGAAACAAAGCATTTGTCGTCGATGTAAGGGAGTGATATAACCTCTGCAGCCCTCAAACTCACTTTGAAAAAATACCTGTCCAACTTGAATAAAAGTCTCACCACACTGAATTGATTTGGTTGCTCAATCACAAAGCAAAATAAATTTTTGCTTAAACTTTCACTATAAAGCATTTAATATTTCATGACAAATTTACAGTGCTCAAGGTAATCTGTAAAGATTCTGGTGGGTTACAAAATTTTGAATGATGCTAGAACCCAATAAACAAGTGGCACCCTGCCTCTGCCTTTTTTGTGCTTGTCATTGTTTTCTTGATGTTGGTAATATCCCTGGCTAGTATGACATGATGGTGCTTGGTAATGCCCAACTGAACATCATAGAATCAACCTCCAGCACAACAAAAAAGAAGAATTCAAAATTTATATTGTGTGTCAAAGTTAGAAGCATTTGAAAACAATACCTTAAAACCAAGTCCCTCATGATAAAGCCAAGTTTCGGCCTTGACTTTTGAAGTGTGTCAGCGCAATTGTACACCATCACTTGCCTCAAATCACAAAGAGGCAAGTGAGTTTTTGCACACCTAGATATAAAAGGGAGCCTAGGCGTACAGGGATACTTTTTGTGGGGAGAGCAAGAGCAAATTTTGTCCAAAAAATGGCACCACTTATTATGTTTTGCCCAAATGGACAACTATTTTTGCCCGAATTGGGAGAGCGAGTGCCCCCTGCACCCCAGCCTTGTACCCCTATGGAAGGGAGTTCAAATGAATCTTTGTAAGTTAAACAAAACAGCACACCTACTATACTTTCTTTCCTGAGGAGTGCAATTTTTAGCACACATGGAAAATTTAAAACTCAAGGCCTGTACCTTTTATTGAGTTCATAAATTTCAAAACTAATTGCATGAAACTAAGACGAATACTTACCCCTTCCAGGGTGTTGCACTTGAGGCAGCTTTTGTTGAAACATACCTGGGATATTTGAGGTTAAAATAACAGACCGATTGTGTGCATACTGCACCATAGTAGCAGGCATGGAGGTATATATCATTGCATTGGAATTCATTTGTGATGGCGGGGACCTTGGTGGGGGAGTGGGCGTTTTAATTGACATCCCCCTCTGAAAGAGAAAAACACAAAGATGGTATGTTTCAAACACCTAAATTTCACACATTACTATGGATATATTTAATTGGTTATAAATGAAGTCCTGATAAATTAGGCCTGGTTGAATTGGAAGAGATACTATAGAATATATAGAGGTTATGCACCTATGTCACTGCGTGTCTGCAATTTTTCCATCCAGGCGTCCTTTGTACAACAATTGTTACTATAAGGTGCTGTAGTGCACACATACTGGTAACACACTGCTCATGGTTAGTTCCATCCAGAATGTCAAATTGAAATGCGCTGACATCACGTGCATAATGACTATATCAACAAAGTGTTGTTAGGTTCTGTGTTTCTGTATTTTTTCCACTTTGGGCCGCAACCCTTGGGTCATGGGTGGTAACCCTGGTAACATAGGGGGAAAATGTTTCCCTTCCTTGAATATTTGTGAATACTGCCAATGACTTTGATTTTTTGAATCAGTATTTTTTTCCAAAGAGAGAGAGAATTTGCCCCTCCCCCCATCCACATGAGACTATTTCTCCCTACCCCACATTGAGAACAGATCCCCATTCTTGTCTTCAATCAACTGTAAACAGAACTCTTGAAACATGTGCATGTTTAAGTAGGAGCAATTAGTTTAGCCAGATATCTTCATACCATTATTTTCTTATAATGGGTAAATCACTGAAGGCCTGTATACAAATGCAACATTTGAAAAACATTTCCAAAACATCCACTGGCAACAAATCCAAAAACATGCTTGTTTTTGGTTTGTTGCACAGTGTAGACAGGGTACACAGCGTGTTTTGAAAATGTTTTAGAAATGTCGCAAAAGAAATGACCTGTTGATTCTTTTCAAAACATTCTCAAAACATTATCAAATTGTGTTCAAATTGTTTTTACTCTGTCTACACTGTGCAACAAACTGAAAACAAGCATGTTTTGGGTTTGTTGCAGGTGAAGTGTTTTGAGAATGTTTCACAAATGTTGCTCATGTATACGGGCCTTGAGGTGCAGCTACTACTGTTAATTACTACAGAGGCTTTGCAATTACATCACATATCCACCTAGCTGGGGGACAGTTATGACAAGTACACATGGGCTTATGGTGAACATATGTACCATGTCAACTGTGGTAAAAGAAGTGTGTACATGATCATGAGTAAGTGTGTCGAGTGCCGTCTGCTACATAGTTATCTGTACACTAACATAGCCCCATTGAATATTATTGCGTCACATGAAAAGCCCCCATACAGAACAAAAAGTAGTCATCAACATGTAGAACCATTCTAAGCCACCACATGCAGTTTCAGAGTGCTTTCTGTAATTATCTCAAAACTTTCGGCACTTTTCTATTTTATACAACTTCAATCTGCCAAAAACTTTGCAAACTTAGAAGTTCTTCCCTTACATTCACATTCATTCATGCAAAAGTAGCTCCGGTAATATGAGCCCATATGGATGAAAATATGTCACCCGCTTTTATTGCATATAAATTGCAATTCTTTGCTATCTCACCACTTCAACTTGAACTTAAAACTACCACCTACAAAGCAAAAATTATGAAAAGATATATCAACCACTAAGTGAGATCATTATTTCTCACTATCATTTCCTACCATCCATGATAGGGAACAATCAAGTTTCATTACATGAGAGAAAAACAACAAACCCACTGTTGCCACACTTTTAAAATACTGAAATTCAAGAATTTTTACAAACTCTCTGAAGACAAAAGTCTAAATATTCAGTGCTGAATATAATGATTTTTTCCTGTTTACCCAGCATGGACACATAATAAACATAATCACAACTACCAAAAAGTGTTAGGTTTGAAATTCCAAGACAATATGGCAATTTTTCCAGGTTAGATTAGGTTAGATGGAGTTTTACAGCCCAGTCTTCAACCAATTGTTGTTTCAAGTCATGCCAGCCAGTGCTTTTTTTCCAATTGTGGCTCACTAGCTTGTTTTCCCTACTCCATTGCTCATGCTGAGCACCAAGCACAACAGATGACGGTTCCCTTTTTAAAGTCTTCGGTATGGCAATTTTTCCAAATTGAACACCAACATTCAATGACTTCCGAGACCATCATAAAATTCCAGACCTTTCTAGACTCCCCCATGTTCCCTATAGCTTGGAAATCATGGAAACCAGTATTAATATCATGATCCACTTACCGGTACAAAAGGTTTGGCATTTGGGTTGGGTGTTGGTTGTGGCTTTTCAGAACTGTGAAGAAAAGATGAGCGAAACAGACTCTTACTAGATCATAAACATCTTAAACTGATCTTGAATCACAAGAAAAAAGTTTTGAAGATTAAAACTTTAGTTGCTAACTACAGTACTGTGAACGTTTAACTCCCGTAGAATTCCGAATAATGCGAATTCCACGCTTCCTTTAACAATTGTGTGGCGTTCCCCGGTTGTCCGCGATTTTTCACGCTATCGAAAACCGTAGAAAAATTCGAACGCTAAATCGGGTGGAAATTCGCACAATTGTTTGCACTTTTTGCGGTCACGCTTCACCGTGAAAAAGCGTGTAAAACCGTGGGCAAATGCCACTTAAAAATAAAACAGTCGTTTTCTGTTTCAGCAAACATTTGCTCCGAAGGGCTGTATTCTTCAGTGCATAGTTCGCTGCGTGACGGCACGTCGATATCTTGCTTTTGATCATAAATAATACTATACCGGTACAGCTTAATTTGTCTTTTCAACCAACAGCACGGAGGCTCTCTTTTCGTAAAATCGGAAAAGAGGCTAATACGGAAACCATTGTGTGGCAAACAGCGTAGTATACAAGGCAGGACCGTTGTCTTGTCCAACATTTTTTAACTGTTTCATTCAAAAAAATAGATGGTCAAGTTTCATCTTAAAGTGTTTTGTGTGGTGTTCATGTATATCTCTCTGTCCGTTTTTAGATTATCGATGAATGCTAACAGGGTAAGGGATAAAATATATAAACTTATGCAAATACCCAAACTGATCGTAACCGAGGATTTTGGAAGACCAATGATTGCCAATATAATTTCAATAACCGTCTGAAATTTCGCTAAATGATAAGGCGGCCTTGTCGAATGACACCCCACCTAAATTCACAAACAAATTCCAAAGCATAAGTCACAACTCGGAATGTTTTAGGAACACAGCTTGTTAAACTGTTTTTACAGTGCTGTGTCGAAAAAATTTAAACAGCGTGGCGATCGGACAGCATGTATATAAAAATATCCCAGGCACCCTTTGCTTTGAAACGAAAGCAATAGAGCCACGAAGCTGCGAGGAACACCGTGGCCTTTGGTATGGGCAAACTACAGCCTACGTTTGTTAAGTGAATATCTTTCTTGTTTTTTTTTTTCTTTCATGTACCAAGCACAGGCTATATTCCTGGGTCCCGTCGATATTCTTAACGAACTCAGCAATTTTCCCCGTCCAATGAATATAAAACCTAGAGCCTTTTCCGAACTGTAGGGCCTAGCCCAAACCTAGATGAAAGGTACAACTCTTTGATCTATGTGATCAAATTCCAAAACTGCAGATTACACTTTCAATTGGGTGGGGCAACAAGCTGCTGTAGCAGTTGTGGTTGAATGCAATACAGTTGTGGGCGGGGCTAGAGGTGAGGAGGTTGGGAGAACTGAAACTGTTTGGAGTGTTGAATAACTCCTAGGCCTATATGTTTTTTGGAGAACACTCTTATCAAATATCAAATGCAGTCCTAAATGTCAGACATTTTACAAATACTTCATTTTAAAATTCAACATGGAGTCTTACCATTTCTTTAGAGAACAAGACAAACTTTCTGTGTTCAAAGGGAAAAAATAATGGAATAATCCAATTAAATTCCACAGCGGCGTACTTTGTTCCAATCCATGACCTAATTTCGCTAGCTCCAAGCCCGAGGCCTAAAACTCATTTGTAATATACGTGTCCTCTACATCTCAATTTCGCCCCTTTACCCAGACGATTCTCCTTCCACAAAAAGACATATGTTCAGTTTTAGTCGAAACTTTACAGCAATGCAAAGAACGAACTATCCTGCAAACGCGGGGTAATAACCCGTCAACGAATTCAACTTCAAGCCGAGGGTCCAGAGTTCTGACCATTGAGACGGTCACATGGTTTGACTTTGTATATGTTGTTTAGCAGAACTTTGCCTAGGCATGAGGCTATACTGTGACTGAAATGCATGTTTGAACACGTTTTATTTTCTTCCAGTCTTGCAGACAGGGAGGTAAAATGTGTGTAGATGTTTGCAGGTAACGTTAGAGGGCCGTTGGGTACGGTGTGTATAGTACAGTGAATACAATAATCACTAGTTTTCAACGAAGTATGCAAATGAGTTGGCTGGGGGTAATGCGCATGTATGCCACGTTTTACTGCAGGCTATCTAGAAAATTCTCACAAGAGTATCATAATATGTGCAACTCGCGTTATAAAACGGGACTGACCTCGTGCATAAGAACTTTGGTCGTTGTTCTAGAAGTATTGCACATTGTGGCCGCTGAACAGAGACGAACAGGCTTTCACGCAAGCGCTGTCTTGATCTTATTGACCGCATTGACAGATTGATGTGCGGATATTCAAATTTATGTTGACTAAATTTCTAAAAATCAATGACCTCTGAGACGGTGATACTTCAGCATCTTGGGTCAGAAGTTGCATTTATACAGTACATGGAAAATCTGCATGTGCAAAGAATTTTTAAAACACCGAGAAGCGTTTAAATATTAGCCTACGCAGGCATTGTCAAATGCAAAACATGTCTTATAACAGCAATAACAGATTTCTGCCGTATCTCTTGGCAGTACAACTTCGTTTCCTAGTGCAGACAGGCTATGTCACATATGTTATTAAATGCTGTTAAGTTCTCTCATGATAAGTGAAGCAGATCCACAACTCCGGGCGACACAAGTTGACCTTCACCTTAACTCACCTTAGGTGAGGTCGGAACTTCTCTTCTTGTATAGCCAGGGAACACCTCCCTGGTATAGCTACAATGGATGCTTATGTCAATCAGTGGTCTGATTCGCAAAACCACTGATATATATTAAAGGCAAAACCTACATAAAAACTTATGAAGACAAGGCTGCTTCTGTCATCCATTTCCCCCAATTATCTTCACTATAATTCCCAGAGCTATAAATACACAACCTCCTGTACGGTGTAAATCTGTCAGTTCTTGACCTCAACCCAAAATATGGGTCGTGTGCTTCACTGAACTGGGAATATCCTCACTTATTCAACTGAAGTTGGTAGGTTAAACGTTATCACACATTCCAAGCATCCCAGTTAACAGTAGGGCAATGCATTATTCTTAAAAAATATCGAACGTCAAGTGAAGTATAATATTGTCATGGTTAGAGTTGAACCATGCAGGCTGATGTCCTCTTTTTACTCAGGGGTATGAGTCCACGGTTGTTTGACTGAATTATGTGATCGGAAATGTATCCCAATGGAGCCACATCAAATGTGCGACTTCCGTTAGATGAAAAAGTCTTAAATCTTTCCGGAAAACTACAACGGAATTGAAAATATGCTGTTTCTCTACTGTGACTCTTGGCTAAATTCACTAGTAACTAGCAAAAGAACAGGCTTGCAGCACTTTCTGATCTTTTTCTGTTGTTTGCAAAATTTTTCTGTTCTTTTACAGAAAAAGAACACAAAAAGAACAGATATTTAACAGAATTTAAGTTGCTGCATTATTCATCAGATCTTATTATTGTCAAACTGTCAAAACTGTCAGCTCAATTCGCTGTCCACAGATAAAGATCAGGAAAAGAACAGAAATTTGTCTAAGGTTGGTCTCCCTGACCCGAAAGGTAAAACGGATGTCTCGGAAGGGACTGGAACTTTGATAGATGTATAAAAGGTATCAAGGTTAAGCGTCAGGAGTGTAATAGCCCCCTGTTTTGTGAGTGAGTTCAAGAAGGAATACCAGATTTGCTGATGAACACTGCTAGATGACACACGAGACTAATAACAGCACTGAACCTGTTGACATTTTACAGGCACTCTCACTGTTTAAAAACTCAGTACGTTATGACAGTTGGGTAAATATACCTTTAACTACGTGACTTGTTTTGCTTAATATTAGCACACACAAGTAGATTATTTTGTCAGTGTTTAGGAGAATATTTTCGTGCTGATTTTTTAAACTTTAAGTTGTAGGTTTCTACCGAAAGCTTTTGTCATTACAACGAACGCTTGGTCGTAAAAATGTAGTGATGCGCAGGGCAGTGACTTCGGTGAAAAACCTCTACAGAGAAAACATCGATCGTGGTACCTAGGCTGCATGTGCCCTAGCCAGCATAGGAGACTCGAAGATGAGGACACTTCCTCTTATAGTGCACACACAGAGAAATCGGCGTAGACACAGAAATAACAATACCATGCAACGTGTGGCCACTGAAAACAAGGGCCAGCCTTGAAGATATGACACCCCTTACAGAAAGAAATACTCTAAAATAAAACATGGATAGATTGACGGTCAAGACAATGTTCTGAAAACATCAGCTATCAGCTTATACCTTGAATTAATATAGCTTACAGATGAGCAGTGATTTAAATGGGCCATAATTGAGTTGTGATTTGCAACTTCGTGGATTACCCTTTTTTCTTTCTTTTTTTTTTTAAATTCACATGGTCGTAATCCCCCGTATATATCAACTTAGTTTGGTCCGGAAAACATTGATTTTATTTCAAGTTGTACCAAAAGAAGTAACTTACTGATAAACTTACTCTGGCCATGTCATACTCACCTTAAAGGGCCCAACCTCTTACCCCAAACTACAATTTTTGTACGGCGGTACCGAAATTCTCTATTGGCTCAGCTCTTTGATTGGCAGCTAATTCAAACAATGCAGAGTACTAAAGCTTATATTACACAGCATGAACGGTTTTGAGCCTGTTTTGATTACATAAATTGAGTGTTTCCATACTCAACTTGAAGCAATAAATTGAGACTGTATCTGGATGAGGATGAATTTCAGACAATTGTGGAGGGGCTTCAGTAAGAAGGTTAGGAGAATTGGTACTGTTTCTGGGGTGAGAGAACTGGGCCTTTAGTCATTAACATTTCCCTCAATTGCAAAACAATCAATTTTCTTACCTCTATAATTTTTTACAGCAGTTTACTTCTCGCCCTTTCAGTCACTGATAAGTTTGAAATGCAGAAGAAATTCCCTTTTACAAATTACATACAGCTCGAGTCCTCCAGGCTAATCGACTAGTAGGCCTATGCAACACTGCATCGTGAAGACAGCAAATACACTTACACCAATTTCAGTTTCATGACCAAACTTTCTGCTCGACCGGAGTGCTGCTATGGTTGCATTTTGTTTGGTTTTCGAATCGAAAGGTTAGCACTGAACCTCATTTCAATTTGTCACTCTTTAAGTGACATCTAGGCATTGCAGAGCCTCCCTTGCGAATTGTTGCAATTGTCTGTGCCTTGCCGCTATATTGGCCAAGTTCAATCATCATGCTTGTATCTTGTTATGTTTTAAACCCAACGTGTACAATATTGGTTTTATTTGGGCCTAACCAGTTGTACTAGTTGAGCTGATGCGAATTGAGAACAGGGCGAAATACTTTTTCAGGTACAAAATTCTATTTCCTGAAATTTCAAATTGTTAACTTTGAAAGACTGTAACTTTCGTTTCTTAACAGCAATAACCTTGTTGTTTTGACACAATAGTACCTATGTATAGGAATCATTTTTAGGAAAGTTTCAATGTATTATCTTAAGATTTGTAAAAAATGTAAAGAAATATGTAAATTAATGTAATTTAAATTTCGGGGAAAATGGCTAAAAATTACATTTTTTCCCCCAAACGTCATTTAATTCAGCACAACACCCATCATATATGGTATCCCTATAGGAAATTTAATTGTCTTTCATATGACACCTTACACGCTTTAATAGGAGGTCCTATCAAAGTTTTGTTATCAAACAGTACGATGCCTTGGCCGCCATTTTGGAAAATGGCCGCAAGACCTACTAGCAGACTCACATATCTGAACATTCCAGGTGACTCGCTTCATGCTGATATATTTCGTTATTGGAACCTAGTTCATCTACCCCCAAGGCCCTAGGCTGCCGGACTACAACTGCCATGATATAAACTGATAAAATGAGGTGAATATTCATGACAATTAATATTAAAGCAATAAAGGACTGCAGTATATATGGTTCATACGTGGGTGAACAAAACAATTTTGGCACATCTAGTCAGATAAGTAAACAATGAACTTCAACCAACTTGTTCTCCAGCAGCTATATATTCAAGTATGTTTTACCACCATTCACAAACAGAAATCATAAACAGAAAAGACAATCCCAATACAAAGGGTTGTAAGGTCAATTTCTACGACGTTAAAAGAATGCGACGGTGCCAAGGGAAATTTGGTTTAAAAGTTCACTTTGGCAGGATATTTAACGCGTGGTAGAAGAATTCAAACAGCAGGGGCAGATCAGAGATTTTCCAGAAGAGGGCCTAAGTTTGATCGCATGGCGGGGGGGCTCCCTAAAAGTGTTTGCACTTTCAACGGATGGTGAATTGCAATTAAAGGCACTTTAGCATATATGGAATTTTCTGCAAGGAAAATGGAAAGGTATTGAGAAAAATGTGACCAACTAAAACAGAGTTTTTACTCGGTATTGTGGAAGTAAGCCTTACTTCCGCCCGACAGTGTGGGATCCAGAGAGGGTATGCGTACCCCCACCGGCATGGTAAAAAATGTATAGATAGCCAGGCTAATTGTAACCTATGCCTAATTACTTTTTTAAAATACAGTCATAGTTGTAACTTGTTACATTATTTGATTACCGTATTTAAAATGAAAAATGTAAAGTACAATGTATCAATCTTCCGTATCATTTGGTAATTCCCCTTTGTTTACACATTGTGCAACGACGAATTCTAAATCAAGCGTTTTCCGCCAACGGCCGTTTGTAACGCTCTTTGTAACATCGCATTACTGTCTATGTCAATACGTGGGCCTACGACTGCTGTCAGATAATGGGTCAATCGTTGATACGATGACTTGTATGGGGATGTCGCAGACTTTGTAGGCGATACAAGTTGAGATATGAATAAACAGATGGGAAGAAGATTTAGTTCTGATTCAAGATAATTGGCGGTTTTATTCCTCGATTAACAGCCGGAAAAAAAAAAGAAGTATTAAATTTTAACTATATACAGATTGACTCAGGTGCTCTTCGTCTGAGGTATGCTGCACCAGTGTGTGAGTGCGACCAAAACGCGGAGCTTTCATGTCTCGGGGAGATCGGAACACATACATGCAGTCCCCTGATTGGTTACTAGTTGTGACACACCAAATTAGATAAATATTAAGGAATGTATTCCAGATCATGAAGATAAAGAAGATGAGGACATAGAGGTCAATAGACATGTGTCCACCGAGGTTCCTAAGGTATATCAAGGTATAGTGGCTTAACATATTGAAACATTTAGCACCATGTTGCATCTCTCCCCCCTATTCTTAAACACCAAGATGGGGCATGGGGCTCTGAAAATGAAGAATTCGGAAATTGCCAGTTGTGAGACCAGTTTAGTGTGTAGCTTTGACAATTCATGAAATTGCGAAATTCCCAATCAATCTTCTCTAACAAAAGCTCCATATTCGACATTATTTGATTCAATAGAGCAAAATTTTCCGCGCGCTTTGCGCGCTGCAAATTGCAATTCCTTAGCAGAAGTGTTCGCTCATACCTTCACTTTGGTAAACCTTTCCGAGCTCTAGATGTGACAAAATCGGAAATTTGCTACACTTTTGACACCAGATTACCAAGTGACACCGTCAACTATATTAGTTGCTGTTTTCATAAATTTTCTTTCATAAAATTCCATGCTTTCTCCAATACAAGGTCAAAAAATTTCGTAGGAGAGCCTCATTACGTAGGCGTTGGATAACATTATGTAGCAACAATGATCTTTGGTCGACCCCCAACCACAGATTTGCCGATAGAAAATGCAATTCTTCAGTAATCCCCCAACTGTTCACATTTTTCCTTGCAGGAAACCCAGCATCTAAACATTTCTGCACCACAAGCTCCATATTTTCAAATATTTGAAATGGACGAAAATTTCAGCGCGCTTCGCTCCCCTCATTACAGTTGTAATCACAATTAAAAATTTGGATGCTTGACTACCACTCCCATTTCCTGAATTCTTTTAGGCATCAGAGACTAAACAACAGACATACTAATGGTGGCGCTTCGCTCAGTGTACATTTGATACCCAACCATCACATGCAGACCCCCCCCCCCCCACTGAAAATTCCTGGCTCCGCCACTGCCGCCCGATAATTTTCCTTGGAGGGCTTGAGCCGCAACAGACCTTCAAGACAAGGCTGGCTAGTTAACTGCTCCAGCCGACGGTACTTTAGCACGACGTGCAAACAACTTTGTCACATGCACAACCTGTTTTAGTACAGTAGCAAGCGTAATGCCAATTTCGAGGAAAGACGATACCCGGAGAAAAACCCCGTACATCACCGGGGGATTTGAACCAATGAACATGTGAATCACATTATAGCTCAGTAGCGACCATTCCAAGACCCTGACAAAAAGCAAAATTTTTGAACACTTTTGAGGTCGAATGCGTGTTATATAGTTAATTGGGTTGGATGAAAAGACACACCCGACTAGTAAGGCTAATGGTCATCGTGATACACACATTTTAAATTGGCGTTTCAAAAGTTTTGGTGGCCAAGGACATCCTAAGAGAAAACATCCGTAATAAAAAAGGATACGTTTTGACTTCGAATATTTTTTTTTTTTTCCATATTTTATTTACACTGATCTTTGGCTCATAAAATGGAACAACAACAAAATAGTTAACAAAAGAATCTTTGATTTCGAATAGAAACAAGCGCATTTGTTAATCAGAATTTTCATCATTCTGATCATACTTTAAGTATATTCTGTTGAAAAATATCTTCGCCACGAGTAAAACTTTCAACAGGTGGTTGAATGACATTTGTCCAATTTCTTGGAACTTAGACAATTTCCCGTGAAACCATGCAGCTGTGTAGGGCTTCTGATGGGTGAATGCCAAGTAGTGAAGAACGGTAGTTACATATCCAACTATTTTGGTACGAAGTCTTCTTTGGTGATGCTTAAGAAAAGGTCCGCAGCCACTAGGGGTGGGGACATGTGGGAGTGTGCCCGGTCCCCTCCATCCAATAAAAAATGTCTTGAATTGAAGGATAAAAATATTTCACCAAAAACACCACAACTAAACCTTCGAGTTCAAAATGAGTTCTCTCAGGCTGGAAAATTGCCCACAGATTTGCATCTAGGCTTAAAATTTTCAAGGGATAAGAGGACACTTCATTGCCATAGATCCCTCTCTAGGCCGGTGAAACTTCTGTATGTGAGCCCCCAAAAGGGTTAATCGGCCTTCAGACGTAGTTAAAACCCCCGATCCACTATCTTTGGGACAGCTTCAGTTTAAACATTGCTCAAGTCACTGCTTAAGTCCCTTGTGATTGCTATTTTGATTGGCTCCCCCTTGAATTTCCCCTTGAAGGCTCTTCTGCGTTGGGGAATAAGCCTTTCGGTCAAGTTATTGAATTCTGAAACCTTCTACAGTGATATTCTAATGGAGCTTTTTATTGACTGATTGGAAAGGAGGCACTTTCAAGTTCAACAAATTATCTTTTGTTTGACTTTTCCTACTTTAACTTTACACACCAGTTGGCTTTTACACCTTTTGGTGGTGCCCTCAGCCACGATGTAGGGTTTTTTTTCATTTCGCTTTCAAGGTGAGGGGTGATGCTTAATGTTTTATTCAGTCGAGGAAAGGAAGCTACAACTATCCATTATACCCATACATGTCAGAAATCTCGTTTACTGAAATTTAATGTGCACGACACATTCAGGAGAGGCATACCTATTATTACAGTCTACGTTAGGATAAAAGCCTTGGACTGTACCTTAGTTGTTTAAGACTTGTATCTTCAATGAACAGAGGTAACCAGTATGTCGGTTACCATTTGGATTTGAGGGGCAGAAGTTATGTTGACCACCTCTCCGAGAGTATGACTTTACTGGCAAATTTTCTTGAACATGCATCATCACTATACAGGTGGAAAGATTTGTCATTCACTTCTTTACCTGTAAAGGAGTCTGGCTTGTTACCAGTCTTACAGTACAGGACCAGGTTTACCGACAGTGGACCAAGCTCCCCGAAGGGTTACCGGTGGGGGCGGTCAATAATACGAAACCTCCGACAGAGGCGGTGAGTCGCCAAAGGATAAGGGAGGCAAAATCACGTTTTCGACGAATAATTAGGGTTCTTTTAGCCTGGAATATCTGGTTTCTTTCATTGAAAAACCTCCCTTCCTATCAGAAAAATCAATCATCGAGGGACTACATATTTTATCATGCAGACAAAAGCTTTCCCAAGAAAAAAATGAAATCCCCCGGCGGCATACGTACATTTCTCGTCCCCTCCTCCTGCGGCAATGTGACAGCAGTTTCATTTTACCCACATACGAATACATTCATTAATAGTCCTCAGCGTCCCTTCCTGTATCACTGAAATGTAGTTTGGCATTATCTCTAATTGCATAACGGCCAAACAACTGTACTGTACTCCCCTAGAAGACGCAGCAGACAAAAAACATTAAAGAAGAGATACGAAGCAAACAGGTTATTGATTTTATCTGTTTTTGTTTCTACGGAGCTCTAAAGGTGCCATGAAGGGATGAGGTGAAGTTATGAAAAATTCTTGCGTCGTAATCGAATAATAATTATCATTTTGCTCAGGTGAAATATTGACAGCCGAAATATTCGCCCCTAAGTATGGTTCTACCCATGCAGGACCTAGATGAGGCCCTTATCCTAAACAGATTTTACAAAGGATTTTCAAAGGAAACATACCGTAGTTAACCTAACAGGTGGGAAATGTACAAATCAAAATTCTGTTTCATTTTTTTTTCAAGTACCGTTGCAACACTCATCCGATTTTAATTTTCTCCGCAAAACTGTGTCAAAATGATACCTAGACAAAAGCTAATGAATATCTTTTAACCATGATGGAGGAAGAAGTTTTTGTGCTGCAATTTAAGGCCCGTTCAATAGGAAAAGGTAGATTACAGTTATATGAAAACCGATAGCTAGAAATGCTGGCATGGGAAGGGGTAGTGCAATTACGGCACCACAAGGGGGAGCACACGATTTTGTTTGTATAGCCAAAGCAACGAAATGTCTTAAATAAATTGGTAAAATTTGAACACTCGCGTGGAGCTTTAACCTAATATAGCCCCCGCGACTGATTCGTCCCGATAACTTTGCCCTCCTCCCCCGAGTCTTTGGCAATTTCCTTTGTCGGGGGTTCGATTTATTGCTCCCCTCCCCGTCGTACAGCCAATTGCCACCAGATTTTCGGCAAAACCCTAGCGCCCGCCACTCCTTTGTTCAGGAAAATCATGTGCGCGTTCTTTAACTGTTTGGGAAAGACCTTATTTTTTATTTGTCTGAAACAATTGTGAGGATTGCGCCACAAAAAGGATGCCAAAATTCAAGTGTGCATAAATTATAATTGATGATACATGGTGCAACCCTTCATGCAGGCTTAGTCAGGGATGGTGTCAGACTACAGTTGGGCTACAGCTGACAGAAATTAAATTTTTACTTTTGGATGATGTTCACATGTCAATGAGGGACTCAGTGCTTACTTGAAACATGGGGTGGTAAGTCTCTCATGGCCTAGAGAGTCTACAGGGCTGCATCCATGCAGCAGTTTGTCCCGGAATATGCTCCTAATCTAAAAAAAGAAAAGATCACTCCAAAGGAGAAGAAATTAACTCCAAGAAGAGTGAAAAAATCACACTCATTTTTGGAGCGAATTTCACTCGTCTTGGAGTGAATTTCATTATCCGTTGAATGAACTAACTCTCCGATGTAGTGAATCCACACTTTGTACTCTATTAGATAGTGACTTGGTTCACTCTCACTCGATTGTTCTGAGTGCGTGCAGTAAAAAAGTTAAGCTTCTTACGAAGTTATATTCTGAAACACCCAATTATCGGAACGTATTTTCAGACATCACCGATGGTTAGCCTATTGGTTGTGTTTATAACACAAGTAGAAACATATCTTGCTGAAGTAAATATGTTGATCACTGAATACCAAAATTTATATTTAAAAACTTGATGAACTGTACTGAACATGCTTTAGGACGCTTTACGCACGACTGAAACATTTTCTTCTTTTCCTTGTGGAGGTTCTTGATCGACTTTAGCTTTACTTTTTCTATTTGTCCGTTCGAAAATAGTCGTTTGAACTACTCTTCGTCTACCTACACATGACAAATAGTAACAACCATAGGCGTACGAGGCGGGGTGCAGGGGCGCACCCGCCCTCCCAATTCGAGCAAAAACGGTTGGTTCATTCTGACAAAACATAATAAAGGGGCAATTATTCGAGCAAACTTTGCTTACGCCCTCCCCACAAAAATATCCCGGTACGCATATGGTAACAGCTGCGTTGAATTCTGTTTTAAGCCAACACATGAAAGGGAGATGAGACCAGAGCCTTACCAAAGTAAAAATGTGAGGACTCAAGTTCTGTGCTCCCTCCTGTCAAATTCGTGTAAAACTATCTTTCAATTGCCCAGGCTTTTAAACATTCAAACGTTTTCGGTTTAGTTCTACCCCAACCTTTTAATCGACGTGGGATGCTCAAAGGACCCCGTTAAAAATATTTACTGCCTCCCCTTCCCTGCTCATTGTGGCAGTGGCAATACTTACCATAATAATGTATTTGCAAGTGGAAATCTAGATTTTTTCTCTGACCGAAATATTGGCTGAAATATCAAACATGCCAGATATTAACATTTCAATATTCTTCTTGAAAAATGCTTAAATTCAAATGCACTTCATGTACAGTTCTTATAATCTACTAAACTTATGTATTTAAATATTTGGATCATATACCTATATAACTTCACAAGACAGGCAAATTATTGGTCCAGATATTGGGTCTATTACATATGACACCTTAAAAGCTCCGTAGTCTACTACGCATGCTTGTGGCACCAAAGAAGCTACTTATTCGTTAGTCAAAAAGTACTTAAAGATAGTCATGAAATCAAGTGCAGCTGTAAGGAAGCTTATTTGGTGCATATTAATATCAGCGTGTATTCTGCAAGTTCACGAAAATATCGTTCTCACTAGTTAAATAGTGTACGGCTATTCCGAAACTATTTTTGGGTTTGTTCTGATCACTGCTCGAAGTAATTTTAAGCACTCAAAGTGGTAGTCCATAACGGTGACGACGGAAGCAGGCGCGGCGGAACGGAAAAAATATTGGGGGGGGGGGGAGGGGGGCTGAGTGCCAGCAGGACTATCTAAGCGGAGCGCCACCATCAGTTGGCGCGGAGCGTACAAGAAAATTTTTGACTTTACAGACCCCCAGGTGGCCGGAAACGGCACTTCCCGCGTGTTCTATGTTGCATGTATCCAGCATTAAAATATGGGTCTCATGTTTGCAATTTCTCAACTAAAACGAAAAAATTCAGCCTATGCAAAATGGTAATACATATCAGATAAATTGAGATGATTCAAGAACAATAATTAATTATGCATCCTCTTTCATTCTCTCTGTTTGCCGTGTTATTCACTTTCTGCACCCCTTGTTACATTTGTCCACTCATACATGTCAATTAGTCAATTATATTTCCCCTAGATCATACCATTTGTCCCCAAAACACCCCCTCCCGTGGTTCCTCCCAAGGATACCACCAACCTTATCTATACCGATCTCAAATCCAGTGGCGGAGCTAGGGATTTCAGTCAGAGGGGCGAAAATGGTTTGCAGGGGCGCTTCGAAGTAGTAAATACCCTGAACCTCAGCACGATCGGGGCCATAGCTTTCCAGACTTCCCATTTGATTTTCCGAACCTGGTAGAAGACTACTTTGCACATTTCTCCTCTGCAAGTTTTTCTATTAAAACATGTTTAAATTGTCTCTCCGTGGGCCTCCGCAGGAGAAAATTCCGGGGAACAAAATTCTTTTAGGCAAAATGGGGGAAAGCTCCGCGCCACCATGAGTTGGCGCGGAGCCCAAGAAAATTTTATCCCCCACAGTGTCTCCCAGATCGCTGGAAATGTCATTTCTAAAGCCTGTTTACCGCATATAAATAGGGAGAACACTGAGTGAACTATTAAGAAATGTTAATGTTAATTTTTCTTCGTCTTTTTCATTATGTTTTTTCGTTTTTCAGGTTTGTTTTTATTTTCCAGGGGAGGGCAAGTGCCCCCTTGCCCTTACCCTACGGACGCCCATGTTTCTATCCCTCTCTTTCACATTCTACTATAAAGGCGTCATTTTATTTTGTGTGCCATTGTCAGGCCTCGATTTAAGATTCTAATCTTATAATGGGCTACTTTGTGAAGATAAAGATTAAATCCGTTAGAGCATAATAGCAAGCAAATCTTACACGGGGAAAAAGTTATGGAAATTAATCACCGTAAGGTTTACATTTTTGGCATCTGAAAATCAAGATAATTGCACGAAGAAACATTACTTGACGTATTTTACATCCTGTGACCGCTCTGAAATAGCCATTTGTTAAGTACATTGCAAGAAATATCCAAGACAAAAGGTCTGCTTGGCTCTCTATATACCGAATTCATATTAAATAAAAGTAGCCTAAACCTAGGCTTATTAGATGCAATTTTCTGGCTTCAAGTTGAGTCGTCACGTAACTACAGAAAACACCAAACAATTGCCATTTATCATGGAAATGGTCACTTGAACTTGAAGTAAAGCAAAATGGAAACTGCTCAATAAAACTCTTAAACCATTACTATTATGATGACTGTTTTATTTTATTTTAACCTGAATGTTCTCTTCAAATGATTTTTAAAAATGTTGTGGAAGCTATTTTGGTACCTTTATAAACTCTTTTTATTGTCTATGTTGACAAATATCCCCGACAACATGAGGTCTATTTGAGCTTCAGTTATTGTTGCGCCCTTTGCAACATCTGTTATTGACAGGGAGGGTTAATTTAATGTCATTCTGTGTATTTTGTTAGCTTATAAACAATGGTGGAAGCAATGAACTTAGCACAGCGACAGCATTCATTGGTGCGTATAAAGCATGAAGATGCGTCTCGGCAAAACCTATCCTTTACAGAAGATGACCCTTTTCATCAGAATAAAAGTGCAGATAGTACAGTTACTGGTGGCTGTTTGGGCATTTTGTTATCTGGGCCTTTAAACAACGCTATTAAATTATGTCTTTTGTCAAAAATGGTGCAAGAGTTAAGTATGTTAAAAACCTAAAAGGGCGCCGACAGACGATTTTAGTCCTTCAGGGGGCGACAGCCCCCTGACCACATGGCAGCTCAAATCCCAAACGTACTACAGACTTGTGTACTAACGGTAGTAGAATACGTTGTTCAACCTCATGAAAATCGATCAGTAAAACTTAACAAGATTACGCAATAACAGACCATACTGCTTCCTCTTTTCGAAGACCTCAGAGATTGGGTTGGGGGATGATAAAGAGGCTTTAGCGTGTCCAGTATCTTTTTCATCGACAACCTTTCCCCTAAAATTCTTAGTAGGCCTATATTGTGCATTAGACTGATGGAGAATATGTTCACCACCCACTTCTTCAATATTCTCCCGCCGTCGCCGGTCACCACTTCTTGAAGCGCACCTTACAAATATTGGTGGGGGGCTAAACATGACTTTAGCCCCTCCACTTTTTCATTCGCGGGGGCTAAGCCCCCCCTCCCGGTTCCGCCGCCACTGGACGGAAGGGTCTTTGGACAGTATTCAGGGCTGGTACGGTGGGGTTTGATATAGGCAATACGTCAATTACATATAGTCCTGCTTGACAAAAATTATTTGTGCAGCATTATATGCACCGAAATCGAATTGTCCAAGCTTCCTTATGGTCACCCAAGTCCTGGTAGGTCTTTGAAACTTAAGTTTTATGAATATTTGTAATGCTTTTTAAACAGTTGAAAGAGGCACATGCGCTACATACTCAAGAGCAAAGTTAAAAAACTGATGGGGGGGGGGGTTAGGAAGGTGGATTGGAGGTTATGAAGAAAGGAAAACTGATTCTGTCCCTTAGTAACGGCACTGAATAATCCTGACGCAATTTCAAACGTGCTAGTTAATTGCGATTTCAAGCAGTTTAAGGTTTTGTAATATTTAATCCGCTACTAAGCAGGAAAGTGGCTTAATTCCAAACTGTTTCGCATACCACTTCCTTCCGGCAATTTCTGGGAAGTGGGAGGCTATATCAAAGCGGGCGCCGGAGCTCTTTTCAGGGGTCCGGAGGATCCCAGAAAATGTTGAAATTTAAACTTGTGATTTTTATTTTACAGAATTGTACGTTTGTGAAAAGATCAACAGTTGTTATTTTGAGCTTTCTTTTGCATAACATGCTCACTTTTACAACTTGAAAATGAACAAATTAGCCTTCAAAATGATCAGAAAATTACCCCATACTATATAATGTACCACTAGCAATTTGGGGGAAAAAGTTTTAAGTATATTTATACACCTGTCCACTCGTGTCTTCCCGTACAATCTGGCAATTGAAATCATCTCAGGACATGTTGCAAGTGTCGCCCGAATCTTCTACCATTTCCGGCAAAGTTCTAACCAAGACTATAAGTGAGGCTGAGGGATAACTGTTTTATAAGCTGTCCGAATGAGTCGCGATTTTTGTAATCGTTTTGATTTTTCATGAAAATTTTACTTTGGCTATAATTAGTTGTTATGTTCAGACAAATTTTTGAAACAATTGGGGTACTCGTACACTCTAAAACATTTGGTTCAAATTGAACCGAAATAGGATCAAATGGATCAGTGAGTCACAACTGGACAAAAGGCCGCGGCCCGCTCTACTTGAACCAATTGGTTGGAAACTGTGCCGTAAAACGTTATGTAACTAACTAAAGACAAAAAACGATGGGAATCGCCAAAAACAACTATTAATAACCATTCTCTGCTTTAATCTGACGTATGTTCAAACGGTAGTTTACTCTTTTGATTTTAGAGTGTATCACTTGAAACTTCCACGGGTTTTTAATAAGAAAAGGGTCAGGACTTCTCAGTTTTGTCTTATCTGAAGTCCCACGCCCCACGGTCTGGGACTAGTAAGAGGTTACTCGCACTAGTACACTACGCAATGTCGTACAGCCCACCGGGCAAGTATGCCGAAGGAAAGTCTCCACAAAGACATATTAAAAGTAGACAAATAGATATGCATGCGGACAAGGAGACTAAAAGAACAGCTAGCCTGATGAACAACTAACGAAAAAGAATTTGCGGACGCCTGTCTGAAACAAAATAATCTGTTTCCATTTCACTCCTCTTCTTTTCCCTGTCTCTCCTTTTCTCCCTTTCTTCTCTCCTTAAATTTTCCCTTTTAGTGCGACCTGGTGGATTGAACTGATTTTCCAGGTCGAACCTGTCGGAGGGAGCACTTTGCCCACCTGCCCCCTTCCCCGGCCGATGAGCTACTTCAAGTTCCATTTGGTAAGGTGATATTGAAAAATTTGGCTCGGGTTTGTATAAAGTCAAAGTCTCCCTGTCCGAAGAGCAAAATTAAGAAGAATGTGTGTGTGTGTGTGGGGGGGGGATTGACAGGTGTTGGCTTGGAATTTTTTATTGTACGGAGTATCCACCAAAATTGGCATCTTCCGGATAGTCTTTTGCCATTTATAACAAATATTTGAAAAATCTGATATATTTGAAGCAAGTTGTTGTTTTATGACAGTTTTTGCAATAGAATTTTCACTTCAATAGAAAGCACAGCAACTTGCTATGTGAGAGAAGATGCAGATTCCATCATGCCTAATGTTGACCCCTAAACGAAAAATGATTTGTAAGCATTCAATGTTCTCACAACGGTTAAGAAATCTGTTTGACCAAAATACAATCAAAGGGGAGTGTCACTATCGTTTGGTGCGGAGCGTACGGAAAATTTCGAAAAATTGAGCCCTCAGACACCTGGAAATAGCATTTCACATGCTTGTAACTAGAAATGAATCAGTCGTTATTTAGAGTTTGTCTTCAAGTTTGCAATTTGAGTATCTTTTCATTCAAAAATAAAAAATAAAAACAACTTGCTAAGTGATCAGAATATTACAAGATAAAATGTTTGTACCACTACCTTTAGATAAAATGGTATCTTTTCTCTTAATTTTCACTATGATACGGAATTGTAAGAATACTTTTATTGCGACTCTCCGTCTTATGCAATTGTAAGATCCACTGAATTGATGGAATTTTTGATGTGGATGCCCGAAGTCCATAAATGATTTAACTTCCAAGGTCTTTTAGATATGTCACGTTTCAAGGTGGGTTCGAATGAATTTTCAGTTAGATTTGTAGAGAGACCCTCTCACAATACCTGTTATCATTATATGTAACTGAAAACAGTCTGACCAATTTTCATTAACGTTGCTCGAATTTGGCTGTTGGGGAAGGACAGATGGAAAACCATTGGGCACTGCATCAGAACTCCCTGATCAGACCTACCTGCACGAATCGATCCTATTCGTCCGTGAAAACCCAGAACCCCTTTTTCGACCTTCGCCGGAATATTTTACCAGTTTGGCCCAAGATTTTTAAGACTACATAAAATATGGAGTAGAAGTAAGGAAAGACTTTAGCTTAAGCCGCCTGAATTTGTCACAAATCTTTGCAATCATTTAGTATTTTCAAAATTTTACTTGGAAAGAAACGTTTTATTGTTATTCTTCGGGTTAAGCTTTGAAAGAATTCAGATAAGTGGCAATCTCGGGCATGGAGTCGCGAAGACTAAAAACCGGTTCAAACTGAGATTGCTGAAGAAATATTGTTTCTTTTAAGCCTTAGGCTCCCTAATACGTCGCTTTATTGTAGTATCTGTAAGTTGTTTTTCATCAAAATGTTATAGCCTGAGACAGTATACTTTTTTCTTATTTGAACAAATGTACGTCTAAAAGAATTTTGATCGACCTTTTGGGGCATTGTGTTGACTCTGAAGTAAAACTACAGCTTTTTCCTTGGCCTACCCGACTGTGACAGTGTAGCGAAGTCATTGTCTTTCTGAGTTTTTATAAAAAAAATTACACTGAATATGTTTTCCTCCTTTATCGGGAGCATCTATTTTACGATTTCAAGCACGCTTAGGAGGAGTTATTCTTGAAATTAAAAAATGTCAAAATTTTTAACTCAACAGCTGTCCAAATTTGTCCCACATTCCTTTCCGAATTCTAAATTTTGTCAAAATTTGGTGGGCAGTCTGTCCACCGCGATCCCTCCCCGTCTTGTTCGCCTAAGTATATTGAAAGAATTGTATGCAGAAGTTTTAAAGAAATAAAGGTATTTGCAGAAGAGAACTGAAAGTTTGGAGTCTTCTGTATTGAAGATCGACCTGCCCAAAATCAATGCTGAAGTCGGGTTGAGGTATCATGTTTTCTCATACGGTAAAAACGGAAAATGTTTTGACTTTCTTTTCAGAATGTTTGAAAATCTGGAGCGTATATTGAAAAAATGGGAATTTTGTAAGGAATATTGGGAATTTTGAGAGCTCCCATGAAGAACACGGTCTTCTCTACGGTAAACAAAATCTTAAGTCGTGGGGAGGGGAGGGGGCGCTTCCTGACGGGGACATGGCCCCGGACTCTCACTCGCTTGGCGCCACCCTTGCAACAAGATCGAGTACGTGTCCAAGTCCAAGTCCGAAGCCAGTGTGCTCAAGTCCACATGTTTAGTTTTGCGCTTTTGGCTGGATTGGAAAATTAAAAAATGTGACGAAAAATTTGCTGGACTTAATGCACTCGACTTCGAATTCAAGCTTAAGTCCAAGCCCAAGTGCAAGTCCAAAGAGTCCGAGTCCAAGTCCAGAGATCCGAGTCCTAGTCTGAGTCGGAGCCAAAAAGGGGACTCAAGTTCAGTCCGGACTCGAGTCCTCCACCCCTGTTAACATAGTGTTACAGTGAGATGAGGGAAGTTTCAGTGAGAAAACAGGGATGGAGATATGCACAAGAGCAAAACTTCCACAAAGCAAAATGAAGAGTGGTATAGCTGATCATGGGGCAGAGGAAAGAAAATTTGATGAGTTCTACAGCAACCTTAGTTGCATTTCTGTGTGGGCGATTCTCAGCGCTGACTGGAAGTGTCAAAATCAAGAGTAGGCTTCTTGGACGTGAAAAGGGGACACAGAACCTCTACGGCTGTTTAGCCTGGTCCCTCTCCCACCATAGCGCAATCTCTTTTTCGACATATTTCAAGTCCTAATACGTTCCATACATATGTGCACTGTACCTTGCAATCTTTACACACACCAAACTTCCACAGTCAACCTACTAGATCTGACACATTTACACACTTAACAGTACAAATGGGGTTGATCATCTCCAGAGAGGGCCGTTAAAATATTTCTGATTGCCACAACTTTGACCTTTACGGTCAATATTCCAGAATACAATGTGTGACAGCTCTACCTCACAAATTTGGCAACAGGTTGATTGACCTTTTTACCAGTT
Source organism: Holothuria scabra (assembly GCA_037179385.1). Classification (NCBI taxonomy): domain Eukaryota; kingdom Metazoa; phylum Echinodermata; class Holothuroidea; order Aspidochirotida; family Holothuriidae; genus Holothuria; species Holothuria scabra. The sequence continues at coordinate 25,006,277 of CM074190.1, read as the reverse complement.
CGTTATGGCACATTTTCTTTTGTTATTACTTTTTATGACAATTTGAAATGTTCAAAGTTTTAGTAATGTTTGAAAAGGTAGTTTTTCTAATATTTCTCTTCGTGCGAGAGAACGTATTCATATTCGGACTTCATGTTTCAGTACAATATCATGGCAAAAGTCTCGATGATCAAGAATTCCACAAATAAGGAAATGCATCTGTCAACAATCGCTAAGAATCAATTTCCCACTCGAGGCCCACACAGGGTTGCAACTATAGCTGCAGAAAAGTTGGAAATCAGAGCTATTTTGCCCCTAGACGGGCTTGTGTAATTGAAATTAAAAGTACTGTATGCATTTCATAAATTTGAAAAGAAAGATCCAATGTACAGATGTAGGTGCTCAAGTCTTGGAGGAAATGACATGAAACATAATTTTGCATGCTTGGCGGTATGCGTTGCAGTGACCGTTACTTATACGAATGTAATGGTATTTTCTCTGGCCGTTCAAAATCTTCTTCTCAGTATAGACGAGGGGAAAATTCAACTCTCAGCTTTCCGATGACTTCTTCTAGGGTGGAAGAATTACGAAGAAGGCAAAGACCAGTAATGCATGTAATCCTTTGAATATGGTGTGTGCTCATTATTTAGTCCCAAATCAAGCGACATGATTTTTTCAGTCTTGTTCTGGTTTCACATGATCCCATTTGTGTTGGCCGGAAAATGATGTATGAACAAAATCAAAACTATAAATTTCCCAAATCTCGAAAACAAGAAACTTGAAGACTGAAAATGCTTGAATGCTGATAAATAGACTGTTGTTAGGAATAGACCCATTCATTTGCAGAATGAAAGCATTTAAATAAGCCTACATATTTGCCCCAAATACATCCAATTAACTTTTAAGAACTTGTTCAGTCTTTTCTTCTCATAAAAGCCCGTAGCTAGCATGATCTGTGTGTTTTTCCTCTTTTTTTCAATGTAGGTCGGGGGAGGGCATGGCAAACTGCCACCCCCCCCCTTAAAAGTTTATTATCTTTCCGAAGAGCCTTTCTGCAAAATAATGATGTAATATTTTCAACTTGACAGTGTGAGTCTTTAAAGTGCATACTGGTAGTGGTGGTTTCCATGTGTAGTCTTCTATATTTTTATCCGTTAGTGTTATACCTTTGCATTAGTACACCACCCCATCGAGATAATACGTGCGTGCAACCACGACATGCTGACAGTACTTCTCCAAATTCTTGTATCTGGCCAATTATGCCCTTCCCCAGCATACCGCGGTTTCGAATTTCTGTCCTTTGCGGTGAACGCAACCCCACTCTGTAGCAAGAATTTTAGATCCACACAGGTATTATTTTCCTCTGCCTTTCATATTACAGTTAGTTTGCTAAACTAGGTTTAATAAGCAGTAGCGGCGCCAGAAAGTCACGATCATTGGGGGGGGATTAAAGGCAAAGAAAAATGTTGGGGGCAATGTGGGCAAATTTTTTCGGGCACAGCGCGAGCCCGAGCCCGACTTAGCTCTAGCTCCTTTGGATGGGGGTCCAAAGCAAAGTCCCGGAATTTCTGCGGTTTCAGCATTTCTCTGGATGAAAATTTACGTTTCTGGAGGGATATATTACTCATTTCTTCGGCTAACCTACTGTAACTCCTAACTCATTTAACTTGATGGCCGGGTGGGGAATCAAAAATCTGCGGGGCAGATCCCCCCTCTCCCCTCCCGTAGCGCCGCCACTGTGTGAAAGGTTTCTGTTACCTCCCGGTCTCTGTGACCGTGCCTCGGTTTACTTCGAAGTTACCCTAGCCACACTGCTATAGCCTATAGGTTGCACTCAGTTTAAATGCTTTCTATTACACCCATGCATTTATTTATCGCTGGGAGAGACAATTAGGAACGAAAGGGACTGCCCTGACCGGTAACCTGTTATTGACTAATGGGAACTGTTCACCAGAGTATGCTCCCGTGCGACCTTTTCTGTACCAGGCTTTACTAAGAGCTGCCAGTAATGGATTTTCCCGCCAGTTCAGAGGAAACAAATGAGTCATTAGATTATTGTCACTGGATGGATAACTCTTGATTCTGAAGGCGGACTATAGATATAAAACGAATCCTGCCAGCAAAATTGGAAGCATCTTTAAGAACTTTGACCGAAGAATCAAGAGCCAGCCTTGTGATACAACAGAGTAAGTTGTACCAAATTCCTGAGTATTTACAATTGCTGTCTGTGTGGAAAACAAATGTTTATGTTCACCAGTGTGAATAAATTTACTACTCTTTGCACTTTTAGGCCTACAGGTTGAGTCAGGGATCGGAACGAATGTGATAGACTGGCCATGGGTAAAACCACCGAATCAGAATACCGACATTCCATTTATTTGGTGCACACTCTAAGTGTAGGTTTTATTAGATTCAAGGGTTAGAATGTGCATCATCGTGATTTTTTTTTTCACAAAATGTGTATCCTTGACAAAATAGGTAAGAGTTATACAGGGTTTGGAAGAGGGACGATGCAAATGTCGGACAAGTAAGTCGTTTTTGACCTTTCTGAACAAATATTAAATGGACATTCTTAGGTTCAAACTCCCCAGGGATGTTTGTGAAGTAAATCATCTGCCCCAAACATGTTTTTTGTCTTCCATTCCATTACATGCGGGGACAAACGGAGGGCAAGACATTGCACTTCCTGACACCTCCCGTAACGTCATTGAGTACAATTTATAGATAAGATTTGGTGTGAGATATTGCGCACATTTGAAGTAAAATAACTGCACTACCACAGTTTTTCAGAGAAAACAAAAGGCTTCCTCTTGGAATCAGGACTAGACCCTTTGTGAGGACGGAAATACACCAGAACCCATTAATTTTCCCTAGGAAGGTACGTGTTCAAGTTCAAGTTCAATTTATCCTCTATGACTCCGTCCCCAATATATGGTACAAGAGACTGAGAAACAATCAAGGTGAACACAATAATTTTTAAGGAAGAAAAAAGAAAGGAAAAAGTAAGAAAAGGGAAGTTAAAAAAGAAAAAGGGTGAAAGAGAAAGCAACGCTCATACTGATACAGTACAGATAGTAGGCAAGAAACTCAAGAGAATATACAGTAATGAAAATAATAATAAAATAAAATAATAATAACATAATAATATCAGTAACATTGGTAAATACAAAGTTTAAAAAAAGATAAACTGATAAAAAAATAATACTGGTAACAATAATGATAACAATACGGGTTGGGGATTAAGGCTAACTATAGTTGAAGGATTTCGCCATAGAATAAACTGATCTTATGTAAAATCTTCCTATAACTTGTCTGAAATGTGTGTGTGTGTGTGTGTGTGTGTGTGTGCGTGCATGTGGGGGTACTTTAGTCCCATTTCGACACACCTTTCACAGACTTTTCTTGTGCACTCATTTATAATATGACAGTTCATGTAATCATTTAGGTCTAGGCCAACCTACATTTAGGGGTAGCCTAATCGGGCTACACTCGATTTGGGTGAGATGGGTTTACAGACTGAAACTATTTCGGGAAGTTAACTGTCTTAATTTGAACTAAGCAGTGATCTTGCAATTAGAATGTTCCATCACAAATCAATTGCCTATTTTTCTAATAAGCACTTTATGTTGTAACAATTTTGACATGGGGCATATACCCTCAGTGCACACTCATTCAGTAGCTGTGGTGCACTCTGAACTGAAGTACTGTAACTAAGCACAGTGTATTTACCGCTCCGAGGTCACACTTAGCCATGATCACCTGTTTGTCAACGGTCAGGTTCATAATTATCATGTCATTGCTCTCCGTGAGGTGCTTAAATTAAAGCTAAGTTGACAAGGACTCTCGAAGGGACCATTTGGAATCACAGTTCTGTTCTTTTGGTGTCACGACCTTTCATCAATCACATACAGCTGTAATAAATTACTTGTTCTGCACTTGGAAGAACTGTAAAATTTCTGGTGGATATCTGTTCTTTTTGTGAGCTCATGAATATTCTGCTTTTCAACGGATTCTGTTCTTTTCCTGATCTTTTTGTCCCAACAAACAGGTTTTTCAAATCTGTTCTTTTGCTAGTTACTAGTGATTCACGCTCCGCTAAATCAATTAATTTTTCTATATAACTGCTCGAACTCGCGACCTTTTGCATGTTAAATGGCAAATTATTGCTCACCGCACCTGGCCTCCGCTCCTGCCCCCGTCTCGTACGGTAGACTACGTCTATGCCTGCCAGGAAACGAGTCATAGTTTTAGGAGTTAAGGAAATGGCACCACGGTGGGGGGGGGGGAGTGAGACTATTCCTCCCATTTGAAATTTTTTGAGATATTTGGTAGCCTCACATGCATTCTGGTACCACGTATACTACCTTAAGAAGTAAAATTTGTGTTGGTTAAGTGTCCACGTATTTTTAGGATAAATAATGGCTGTCGTGAGGTGGTGGAGGGGTGCCCATTGCCCCCGCATGCTGCATTGTTAAAGTATCATGTAGGTACAGTGGGTAATACGTCCAGTTTACACTGGTGGGGTCCATGGACAAAAACCTGGTAGATGTCCATGGGGCGAAGCTCGGACGTTTTAACGTATCTCTTGATGACAACTTGGGAGTCTCGGGACAGCTACATTTAGTGCCTTTAGCAAATGGGGTTCAGAGCTTGCTAAGATATTCTTTTGGATTCCAACGTGTGAAAGCCTCAGGTGGGATCCAGGGGGTTACCCAGAAGGTCTGGAGTTTTAGCAAATCTTTGTGAAAAATATATTTCAGGATAGGTATATGGTTCTTTATTGGGGACATCTGGTAGCAAAGACTAACTGGAAGCAATGGCCCAATTTGTTTGCTGCCTCCACTACCCATGATTTAGGTACATCTCAATCGGTAGGTTGCTGAATTCCCAACAAGTGCATTGCCATCCAAAGAGAAGCCGTGATCTAAACCCTCAGAAGTGCACTTATAACACCTCAGTTTCCACAAAGATGGCACCTCTAGCACAAGCTTTAGCATGAGCAAGACGTGCTACCTCATTGTCCACTTGTGCTACCGGATATTTCAAATGCGCTACCCGATATTCGATGCGTCCTACTGGATATGTTCACTCGAGGCTGCCACATGATAAGCCTTAGTACGTACCCTGTGTTCACGGAATGTCGGCAAATCAAAGAGTTACCATTTGAATTGACAGCTCCCAGGAGGGTGCGAAGACTTCATAATTATTTATAGACGTTGTTTTAGAATGATTAATCGAAAGTCGAAGACATTAGAGCTTTATTCAGTTACATTTGAGAACGGTTAACTGCTTGGCTTTTATCCGTTTAAAATACTTGTTTAGCGATGAAGGAACTGAGATGTAGGCTACTTTGTCTTTTGTAGCAACTCTCTTTACAATTTGAGCAGTATGATAGTAAGAAGTCTAGTCAGTTTGCTTCCGAAACAATAACTGTGACGACCACAATCATAATTGCGGTAATTAGAGTAGAATCCATGGCTACAGTATAATTTAGCTGTCACATAGTGCCGAAAAATGTGAATACATTTAACAATGAAAGCAGTGGCCTAACTGAACTCTTTCTAGGGGACAGTTGCGCCGCCAAGAGGGGGGGGGGGGCAGGGGCACGTAAAGCGCGAGTGTCATCGGGTGAGTTCCAGGGGTCAGTCTTAAGACTCCTGGTGAGGACCAGGGGCAAAGCCCCGGTGGGGGTCCAGGGAGAAATCCCCCGTGAGCTTCTGGGTTTTAATGTTTTTGCGAGGTTAAAGGGTAATTCTTTTGACTTAACACTGGTCTAAAATTACCTCCAGGGTAACTTAGAGTAAGATATGTGGTAAAACATCTAGTGAAACTACTACCAAGGTTGGATCCGGCTAAAGCTTCGAAAAATGGGAGATGAACTATATAGAAAGAATTTGATGGGCAGTTCAATCTGAGTGACCAGAGGTGAGGTCCACAGGGCGAAGCACTGGAAGCTCCTGAGTTTTTAAAGTTTTGAGACGTATTAACGTCGTATTTTAACGGTAACATTATTGTCTTTACACTGGTCGAAAAATTACTTCCAGCCCAGGGCAACTTCCATTACGGTTTTGTTGATAGCAAATCTAGTAAAACATACTCTCACGAGCGGATCCGGCTGACATTTTGAAGAAGGGGATCTGAACTAGAAAGAGAAAGACAAAGCAGTTGATGTGCAGTTAAATGTGTGATTCTCTTAAGGAAAGATGTAAGCTTATGATCCTGCCTGAACTGCTAACTGAGGTGTACACTGCAGTACGTCACCCTCAGTTGGTGTCGGTAGTGTGCGGAAAATTTTTGCGCCATGAGAAGAGTGCAACAGTGCCCCCTGCAAAATTGTTTTTCCCTCAGTTCCCACAAGAATGAAAATTCTGGTGACGCCACTGCAGTCGGGGGGGGGGCTGGCAAGCACCCAAATTTTCCATTTTTTCTTAAGTGTTAACACAACTGTATGCGGAACGTTATATGCGGCGCGCTTAGGTAGCTCTTAATAAATATTTGGAAATATACCGAGCTTGTAATGCAAAATATAATTTATATTCTGGGATTCATGTAAGAAAATTTAAAAAGTTTGGGACTATTGAAGAATCTGCGTTTCCAATCTAAGATAGCACGTCGACTGGAGATCTCTGTTGTTATACGTAATGTTTAAAAGTGCGAATTAAGGCTTCCCGATGACATTCAAAATGCTTGCCTTTTTAGACAAAATATTTTCAAAAAGAAGAGCCTTTATTGGGCCCTTGAGAAGCCTCATGCACAATGAAATTGAGGTGGGGGGGGGGGGGTTACTATGCATCAATTTTTTCATTTGTGGTGCTGATCCCCCTAAGACTCTTCCCCGGGTTCGTCGCCACTGGCGTGATATAAATTGACAACTGCTGGTGAATTTATTTTTCAAACTCATTTTTCCTCAGTTTACATTGAGAGACGAACGAGATGGATTACTTGCCCTACTCTGACACTCCTATGTTCGATGATCGTCCTATGTTCGGAAAACTCAATGATGCATTAAACTGATGTAAAGGGTGTCGGAATTTACCATAGGAGGCCGGAACTGTCGGAAGAAAGGGATGAAATAACGGGCCATCGTTTGTGATGTCTGTTGCTTTCTGAATTCTTTAGCACAAAACAATTGCACAATTGGATTACTGTCTTTTTGGGAGTTTCCTTTCATTTTAGCATTTTCGGATATAGTTCAGGATCTACGATTAAATGTTCACGGTCAACGGTCGGTGCCAGAATGTTAATATTGCAAAAGTGGTGGGGGAGGAGAGAACTAAGGGCAAAGGATAATACTGGGGGTAAAACTTTTCGGCTCAGTGCGCAACCGAGCACAATAATGCGCCCGTCCCTGGGGTGGGGATCCAGGGGAGAAACCCCGGAAATTTGGAGGTTTTAGTTTATCTCTGGATTGAAAAATTAAGCCTTTGGAAGGGTAGCCTATGTTATTTATATTTTTCACTTATCCCAACGTTGAACTGACCTAAGTTGGGGGTGGAAGGGTCGGCAAGGCCAAAATCTGGCGGGGGTCTCCTCTTCTTCCCCTTTCCCCTCTCCCAAACGCGTAGCTCCGCCACTGTAAAAGATGCTCATGTCTGGTACAATATGGTATCGTACATATGGTATCTTTTCTCATTCAAGCACTCAAAGTAAATCACAACTACTGGATTGAAGCTAATATTAAGAGGTAAAAGTCGGTCGTAAAATTCTGGCCCTGTAATGCCATGCCCCACATTTTTAACGCGCATTACTACGAAGCAGTG